>WOXC01012107.1:0-258296 GCA_011680675.1 Gymnobelideus leadbeateri | reverse complement strand
AAAAGTAATCAAAGAGTAAATAGCTGCATACCTTGTTTTTTAAGTCTTTTACCTAAGTCTGAGGGGAACTACATCTTGAGAAAGGGCTCCCTAAGAAATTAAGCAAAACTGACGACTGTTGGTGACCACTAAGTGTTTTGATTGAGCAAAGAGAAAACTGAGAAAGTCTTCATAGTCAGTCTCCTTCTAGGATGAATTCTAGGCCACTGCACTGTGCTACACATAGCAATGTTGAGACTCATTTTATAAGCTAAAACATCAGTGTCCCTGAAGTTCCCTCCCACCCCCAAAATTAAGTCACCCAGTCTCTCTAGACCTCAATTTCCTTATCTATAAAATGAAGTAAATTAGATTAGTTGGTTTTTGGGGTTTCTTCCAGCCCATGATCCTATGATTCTATAATCCCCTGATAAGAACATATCAAACTATGGTTCCACACTCAAAATTCTAGAAAGTAGACTCTTTTGTGAGGCTTTGGAAAATTACAGGATCCACACAAAATTCCTACTGAAAAGCTATGATGCTATGATTTTAAATGATACTAAATATAAATGTAATGAGTGTAAAGACAATCGGGGTCCTTATCCCAACTTCCTCTCAACATGATGAGTCAGGTCCTCCAGAACAAGGCTAATTATATCTCTTCCTCAGACTTTGAGGGGCAGTGAAAAGTATCTCTCTGCTCTGAGGGGCACTGGGGTGTTTTTCTTTTCTTTTCTTTTTTAAGCAATTGGGGTTAAGTAACTTGCTCAAGGTTACACAGCTAGTCATTATTTATGTGCGGGTGCTCATTTTCTGAGGCCGGATTTGATTTCGGGTCATCCCAACTCCGAGGCCAGCGCTCTTACTCACTGCGCCACCTAGCCGCCCTGGGGTGTTTTTCTAATGCTATCAGCTCAGACTCCCATTCCAGTGTGTTCTCTCCATTATCAATGATCAGTTACAGTTAGTATCTCCCTTATATCTTCAATTGACCCAGTGCTGTTGTTGTTTCTTGCTTGCTGTTTCAGTTGTGCTCAATTCTTCATGATTCCATTTGGGATTTTCTTGGCAAAGATACTGGAGCGGTTTGTCATTTTCTTCTCCAGCTTATTTTACAGATGAGGAGACTGGGGCCAATAGGGTTAAGTGACTCACCATAGGGTCACACAGCTAATAAGTGCCTGAGGCCAGATTTGAACTCAAAAAATGAGTCTTCCTGACTCTAGACCTGACACTCAATCCATTGGGTCACCAAGCTTCCCCTGACTCAGTGATTAGCACCTGCAATATCATTTAATCAATTAACATCAATTAGCCCTTACAAAGGGATATTTACTCCACCATGCTCACTTCCAAATGTGGCATAGCCAATGGATCTCTTGCTTTAGTAAGACATCACATCCAAAAGTAAATCCCTTTCTTTGCCGGATCAAGAGGGTAGCACTCCTCAAGACCTAGTTGGCACCTGATCTGTCTCAGCTGAAAAAGTTCTGGTATAAATGCTAGTTCTTGGACCTCTGGAGATCTCACAAGGTCTTAGGATGGAACAAAAATGAAAAGGCACCATACATTCATGGCCCAGTGTTGGCCCAGATGACAAGACACACAGGTTGACATAATTACAGAAACATTCCAGCAAGCTATGCCTTGGACAGGTCAGAGAACATCCTATAGACACACATACACACACACACACATCAATAGTATGTTTTCATAATTTAGTTGCCTACTTTTATGCTTGTGCCAACAAGCAACAGTACAAGATAAATTCAGATTTTAATTACCTCTGCTCATTAAAGTATTTAGTAGCCTTCTGTGAAATAGAAGAAAAAAATTTAAATCCACAGAAGCATTTATATTTAAAGTGCCTTAGGAGACAGATAACATGTTATCATTTGTGCTATAAAATATTCATTGAAAATTCAAGCTCTGCATTTGCCCTACCCAAATTAGAAGTCAAAGGAATCCTAACCCAGTCCAGAAAAAAGTATTATAAAAATCAATCCTCTGATCTTTGGTGAAATAAGTTTACCCATGAAAATAATACTCATAATGACTACATCCATATAAATGGGACAAGCAATAATAAACCATTCAAAATAGAATGCTGTGAAATTATAATGCCCAAGGTTGGCCCCAGAGGAAAAATAGGAGAATGCATCTCCTTCCCTTTTTTGAAGAGGTAGAGGTTTATAGGTATGGAACACTACATATCATGTCAGACTTGGTTAATGTATTAGTTTTGCTGAACAGGGTTGGGTATTTTTGTCTTTTTTATTCTTTATTATAAAGGATGGATCTCCAGAAGTAGGTGGAGGGACTGGAAAATATAGGTGATATAAAAACAAGAGCTCTGAAAAATATTTAAAACTCATTTCACCAGGAATCTTGAGTTCTGATAGGAACTCCTAGAATATCAACTATATTAAACTTTTTTATTTACTTCTTTTGTATATTATAATAATTCCTCATTCCCCCCCCCCCAGTAAATACATGTAGAAAGAACTTAAAATGCTCTTAAATCTACCCAGAGAAAATTCAATGTTCATACATGTATATATAGAGCTATGGATATGAGTATATACACATTATATATGTGTGTATGTATATGTATACATACATATACATTTACATATCTATCACATTAAAACTAACTCATGGAAAAATAGCAGAAAGCATGTGTAGTTGTTAGTGGCATGGTATATATTCATAGAATTGGTATGTAGAGAATTTCTATTGCATTGATCAAGTGCCTACTAAGTTTGTTCAACACACCTATGCTAGGTGCTAGGAATAAAAAATAAAAGATATGAAACAGTCCCTTCCATCAAGGAATTTACAATCCACTGAGAACATACTTATATACTCATTGGTATTTCAGTGGATAGAGTGCCAGACCTAGAGTCAGAAAGACACACCTTCCTGAGTTCAAATCTGGCTTCAGACACTTACTAGCGGGGTGACCCCAAGTCACTTAAACCCCGTTTGCCTCAGTTTCCTCATCTGTCAAATAAGTTGGAGAAGGAAATGGCAAACCACTCCAGTATCTTTGCCAAGAAAACCCCAAATGGGGTCATTAACAGTCGAACTAGACTGAAAAATGATCAAACAAAATAACTAACTCCCTACTGGAGTGACAGTCCAAGCTTGAAAACGATTCTTTGAAGAATATAATTTCCATATTAAAAAATATTAATTGGCTGATATTACACATATGTTGAGTCACTAGCAACAATATCTATTGGAGACAGATCTAAATCATCTCCTCTACATGACTCCTGGTAACTCTGTCCATTCCTGAAAAAGGCAGAGGATTTCATTCCTTCATCTGAGAAGGAAAGGGAAGCTAGCGTCTCAGGAGAGACAAGAAGTTAGCAAGCAAGTCACACCTGATAGTAGGAGGATTCCAGCACAGAGCCTATGAGAAGGGCATGGGAAGAATTACTGGAGATTTGTACCTCCATGCATCAATGTCATGAATGGAGGCAGAGCTGAATTTTGGGAAGCCCCACAGATCCATGTTTAAAAAAAAATGTTTACTGAAAATAAGAATGGTGACACTCTCCCCCTCACTCCCTCTCCTCTCCAGAGAGAGTTAATAGTTGTTCCAAAGGTTGTCTTTGTTTCTTTAACACTTTTATTTTATTCTGCTGTTCACCAAGTCATTCTACAGATAGATACTAAAATTAAAACTGCAGTTAACACAAATGTGTGATGGATCTGTATATATTTCATTGGCACAAGGGCTGTGTGAGGGTGGTTTTGGTCAGCTATACAAAGAACAGGAAGGAGGTTTACCAAATATCAGGAGGAAGGGGGAAGAATAGGGAAAAAAATCTCATCTCTCCCAAGAGGCTCTTTCTTGACTATTGGCTCCAGCTTTGAGAAGGACCAGACTGTATCTTTTAAGAGTCTCCTGAGTGTAGCCAATCATTGTTCATCCATTGACTCAAGAGGGAGGTGTTTATACTTCCTCAAGGGATAACAAGGTATTAACACCTTGTAATTACATTAACACCTTATCATCCAGTGATTAAATCCCATGACTAATCTACTGAGAAGGAAAAGGCAACCAAATTTCCCCTCCCTTGTATTCTTTCTCTTAATTAAACCTAAGTTATCTCCCACAAAACAACTGGGGTGCTTTCTGGTGAATTCCATGGGGTACATTTCAAGAACAATTACTAATTAACTTCTATGAGGATACGTACCTACCATAGCTAGTGGACATTGGGATTACACTCCCAAAATCATGGTTTGCACAGTATTTAACAACAAATATTTAACATCATCATATTGGAAAGCACCTAGGTAGCCTAGTGGAAAGGTGCTGAACCTGGAGTTAGGAAGACTTGCGTTCAAATCTGGCCTCAGACACTAGCTTTGTGACCCTGGGCAAGTCACTTAACCCTATTTGCCTCCATTTCTTCATCTATAAAATGAGCTAGAGAAGGAAATGGCAAACTACTCCATAGTCTTTGCCAAGAAAATCCCAAATGGGGTCATGAAGAGCTGGGTATGACTGAAAACAACTCAACAACATTTGGGAGTCATCTGAATAGAGAAGGTAAGTGAATGTATGACATCTAATGAAATCAATGGAGAAAGTATAAGGAGAAAAAAGCAGGAGATCCAAGAGACATTCATAATTAGTAGGCATGACATGGATGATGAATCAGCAAAGGAGCCTGAGAAGAGTAAGATAAGTAGGAAGAGACTCAGGAGAAAGCAGCATTCTATATAATTTTAGCCTCTTTAAAAAAAAAAAAAGTTGTTTTTTTTTTCCTTAGCAAGATACTATAAATTACTGATAATTAGACCATGACTCTCAAACCTCAGATGATGTTTCTGTGTGTAACCTAAGGCTCTTAAAAACCTGATTTTTATAATAGAATATGACATGACAGTAGCTTCTACAGGGCATACAGTACTCATGTAGCCCTTTGGGTTAATTGCACTTATAAATGTAACTCTAGAGTCAAGCTAATAATGAGTGTCATTGCTATATGTGTGTCTCAAGAAAGGCCAATTTAAAAATTACAAAACTTAGCTGACAACCTCTGAAACAACTCAAATTGAGCCATAATTTAGTCTGGAGTGCTTAATAAGTGGTAGATTTAAAACAAGTGGATAAGTTTTATAAAGTAACATTAGTATATAGGAAGTATGTAGGGCAGCTAGGTGGTACATTGGATAGAGTGCCAGACTTGGAGTAAGGAAGACTCTTCTTCCTAAGTTCAAATCTGGCCTCAGACACTTACTAGCTGTGTGACCGTAGGCAAGTCACTTAAACCTGCTTGCCTCAGTTTCCTTATCTGTAAAATAAGCTGTAGGAAAAACTGGCAAACCATTCTAGTATTTCTGCCAAGAAAACTTCAAATGGGGTCACAAAGAGTTGGACACAACTGAAAATGACTCAACAACAAAAAGCATGTAGGTAAGTTGGTACTTATATGAATCTGAGCTGAAAGACTTGGAGAATTTCTTCTAATCCTGTAGATCACAGCTCATCTAGACTTCCTCAGCCCAGGCAACTTTTATACATGCCCTAGTCTAAATGGAAGGAGATTCCTCCGCAAGGAATCCTCTCAGTGTGCTGGGAACCTTCTTCTATTTCTCTTAGCACTGAATGGATACCAATGAGTACGCAGGCTGATCAGTGGTTATATCTTGTTCTCCCCCCATGAATGGTACCTTTTTTTTAAACTGAGACTTTATGGAAGCCAGGGGAACCACTTTGGGGAGCCTTCCATTTTAATTCTTCAGTTACTGTGGTGTTCACTGTCATACAGAATCAATATTATTGTTAAAAACTTAGGCTGAAGAAGTGACTTACCAAATTGTGGTACATAGTATGGTAAGAATGCCATAAGAGATAATGAATATAATAGAGTCCAAGAAATATGGAGAGATATAACCTGATGCAGAGTGAAGTAAGGTGAACCAGGAAAATAATGTAATGTAATAGGGGTACATACAATGAATTCAACAATGTAAATAGAACAAAAAATGAAACTGAATGGTAATTATAATGAGGAAGAAAACATGGTCCTGGAAAAGAAAAGAGAAAATACACCCCCCTCTCTTCTTTGAAGAGGTGGGGGAACTATGGGTATGGAATATGCCCATGCCCTGCCAGACTTAGTTTTACTAAACTGCTTTCTCCTCCCTTGCCCCCTTCTCTTTCTTTCTTTGTTATAAGAGGTGCCTCACTGGGGAGGGGAGGGAAGAAGTGTGTGTATATATACATACATGTATATGTATACACATTTCACATATATACACACACGCACACATACACACATATAAGCATATATATTCATAAGTTAAGGTGATATAAAAACAAAAGAGATTAATATAATTTTTTCATTAAAAATAGTTCTTGGTTTCAGGAGCCTTTAAAAGCACTGAAAAATACCTTTTTTGGGGGGCGGCTAGGTGGCGCAGTGAGTAGAGTGTTGGCCCTGGAATCAGAAGGACCTGAGTTCGGATCCAACCTCAGACACTTAATGCACACACAAACAAAAACCTAGCCGTGTGACCTTGGGCAAGTTACTTAATCCCAATTGCCCTCAAAAAAAAAACCAAAAAAACAAAATACCTTTTTTAAAAAAAGCATTTCCCTATTTCATTGTGTCCTACCAAAAAAAATTAGCAAAATATCTCATAAGCAAGAGTTAACAAGCAAAATTATTTCTTAAGTTTTACTGTTTAATGCAATAAATATACAAAACAGAATGGGATATATTACAGGGTACCAGGAAGTCAAATATCTCAGTGCAATGGCTATGACAAATAAAAGCTGAAAATAGAATTCAATACAAAATACACGTTAGTGAGTACAATCATGAATTTACATTGCTCTACAGAAAAAGAATATAACAAGTAGGTCCATTGAAGTCCAATAATCAGGAACCTTCATCAGTGATCCCTTGAACAGCACTGGAAATTGACTGAAAGAAATTCTCCATCACCTTTCCATTTGAAACCTGCAGAAATAACTGATTGCAAGACACTTCTGGCCACTCACAAAACCCTTGAGAAAATTAGGGAAGCTCCAATGAATGAAAATAACAAGTTGAAATGTTTCTAGTTTGTAGAATGAGACTTTTAAAACCACATACATTGGGCTTAGCTTTCAGTTTCTGGTATAAGGGGGTGAATCCTAGATCTGTTCTGGGTATAAAGGGGGAAGATAAACTCTCAGTGAAGTTAGGGTTGTTGAAAAATACAGCTACACCAGCAGTTTCTAAATTTAAGCTGGCCTATATTTTGCTGTGCGGTCCACTGGCTCATCTGTGGCTTTCAACAGTATTTTACTAGAGGCCAAAACAAATGGAGTTTACATTTTCTACTAACAGCTGAACTGGGAGAATGAAACAACTTACCAGGTTCTTTTTAAAGCAGGAAATGAACTAAGAACAACATAGCTGTTAGAAGGGCTCTAAATAAAGCCAGTATGTAATAAGAGGCATGCACGTGGTCGCAGGGGAGAGAAAATTGGGTAATAAATGTTAACTTGAAGCAGTGGATTATTTTAAAAAGCATTTTTGCTCCATTTGTATTACTTGGTCAACCACCATTTTAAATCTACGGTAAAGATCTGTTGAATAGTAAGGAGAAATGATGGCTTTTTCCAATTCCCTCATTACTCTTAATACATCTTTTTGTTGCAAATCATATTTTATTATGAGAAATTATTCAATTTAAAAGAATATATGTTAAAAGAGAAAGCAAATGTCTAGGTCCCATAAATTCACATTCCTTTTTTAGGCCATTTTGCGAGGAATATGGTAGATATTGGCAGTAAATCGTTGCTGCTTAAATTGGTTTTATCTTTCTGGATTTCTGAACAATTTGGAGCTTTCTTCTTTTTTATAAGTAAACAGCTCTTCGTAGAAATCCTGCTTGCAAAAAAGAAATACAAAGCTTATAGTATTAGAGAATTTGTATTTCAAGGAAATTTTGTACAACATGGGATGAGACAGCCTGTGATTTCATTGGCATAGGGAAGTGTCCATGAGAAAACACTCCCTACTCATGGAGACATTGCTTCTTATAGTCTTGGAGAATTGCTTGGAGCACTGAGAAGTTAAATGACTTATCCAGGGTCTCATGAACAATATGTGTCAGAACTTGAACCCAGATCTTCCTGACTTCCAGGCTGGTCCTCTATCCATTACAACATGCTGCCTCTCAAGTAAATTTTATTACTTGAATTTACTCTGTCTTTAAACAATATTCAATAACAGTGGTATTCCAAGAGAACACTGTACACAATACCAGTAACATTGTGCAGTGATCAACTATGATTGATTTAGCTCTTCTCAACAATAGCTGAGCCATCTCCAGTTGTCCTGATCTATAACTGGCAAAGAAAGTGAGGTTGGTGACTTTGCACAGCCCTCCTTCACTTAAATCCATTTCACTTGTAAGTCATGGCATTCCTTCCTGATACCACGGTCATCTTCAAGAACAAAGGGACAAATCACACAACTGTCTCAACAATATAATGATCCAAGATAATTCATGAAATTATGATGGAAAATGTCATCCAGAAAAAGAACTGATGGAATCTAAATGCAGACTGGAGTATACTGCTTTTACTTTATTTTTTCATAATTTTTTCCTTTTGTTCTATTTCTTCTTTCACAACATGGCTAATATGGAAATATATTTTACGTGATTACATATATATATAATCTATATCAAGTTGCTTACTGTCTTAGGGAGGAGGGAGAGGAGGGAGAGAGGGAGAAAAATCTGGAACTCAAAACTATGAAAAACAAATGTTAAAAACTACCTTTATATGTAATTGGGAAAAAAAATTTAAAAAGTTTTTTTAAAAGTGGTTTTCAATTCAACAAATATTCGTTAAATATCAGGAAGGGTGGGGAGAGAGACATTTAGAGTAACATTTAGAGAGGCAACCTGATATAGTAGATAAAGGACTGACCTGGGAATCAAGAAGAGACATATTTCAAGTCCACTCTTTTGGATAACTGGTTGGGTAATCTTGGACAAATAACTTAATTCCTCAGTGCTCTAGGGAATTCTCTAAGAACATAAGGCAGAGAAAGGTTCAGACCTACCTGGTGGAAGGAATTTCCTCATGGGATGGGGGTGGGGGTGGGAATACAAATGAAATCATGTTGTTCCTGTCCCTGTCCTCTCTAAATGTCACATCCTCATTCTATAACCAATAAGCTGAAAAACTATGAAAGGAACTGAACCTTATCAATATTGACATTTTCACAATAAAAGAAACCAGAAGACAAAAAAAAGTTATAGTTGAATGGAAGTGACTGATTCACTGTTTCTTACTGGAGAAGCAAATAAAAAAAGTTAGAAGAATTGATTTTGTGGTGTACCCAAAGGCAAAAAGAGTAGTATTGCTTGAGACACTGAGTCATCTCACTTTGAAGTACCCATAATGAACGTAGTCAGAACACCACCATGAAAATAATGACAGCTTCCACTCTACCACTTCTAGTTTAGTGTTGTGGAATATGTTGTTTTATGGTTGTTTCTGATTTCCCTTACTGAAGGGAGCCAAAACATCTGATCCAGGAATCAGGCTGGTCCTAGATAAGTTTGATTAGGGTTTTCACTATGGCCAATCAAAAGTAACTGGTCTTGGTTTTTTCCCTTGAGAAGTGGCTGTTATCAGAGCCTTTCTGATATCCTGTGATCCAGGGAGGTACCCTGTTCTGTGATTATTGCCAGAAGATGTTAGCTGCCTTTTATACATTTTTAGATACTATACTTTGGGACCTGGTTATCTTCAAGGCCTAATAATTGACATCATTACTTTACTGAACAAAGAGTATTAAGAAAACCAAGTGACCTATGATTACCTTCTTTGTTTCATTACCCTATAAAAATCTTGCTCATGGTATCAATAAATGGATTGCTTGACAACCTCGCCTGGACCACTTTCTCAGGCTAGCATGTCAGTTTAGAGCTGGCTTAAGAAACCACTCAACTAGGGGTGGCTAGGTGGCACAATTAATAGAACACTGCCCCTGGAGTCAGGAAGACCTGAGTTCAAATCCTTCCTCAGACACTTAATACTTACTATCCATGTGACCTTAGGCAAGTTACTTAACCCCAATTGCCCTGCAAAAATAAAATTAAAAAAAAGAAACCACTCAAGTTATCTCTACACCTTGCTTTTTTGGAATTTCATATTCTAATCTCTTTTCTGATTTCTTATAGACAAGGGAAGAGGGATAAGATTTGACAAGTTGTAGAGGATGAAGAAGTAGAGAAATTCGATGAAGAACATGACAAGATCTTTTAAATGGATAAAATACACATATGTGTGGCAGAAAAGATGTAGGGAAGAGCTAGGAAGAGAGTAGGGAGAGAAAATACACACACACACACACACACACACACACACACACTTAGAAGTCTCCATGCTGTTAATGCTTAAAACTTTACTAAGACTGTACCTATACATATATGTACATATAAACATATGTACACTCATTACATTTGTTTATGTATGTATATGTGTGTGCTCATATGTGTATCCCATCCCACAGGATGGGATAAGTGAAACTGTTGAAAAATATCACTGTAGATTAAGAAATGAAAGTGGCCAAAGGCTTACAGGCTACTCAGAAGTTTCATACTTGTATATCCTGCTACTTTACTAAAACTAGTAATTATCTTGATGAATTTTTTCACTGAATTTATAGAATTTTCTAAGTGTATTATCATGCTGCCTGTCAATAGGGGTAATTTTGTCTCTGCTGATATTTATGGCTTTAATTTATATCTCTTGTCATTGCTGTCACTAGCAGAGTTTTTCCTTGTCAACTGTACTTCTTAACCTTTACAAAGGTGTTTGGTAAATTCAGTATTTTGCTCACCTTTGCTCAGAACTTCTTTTGGAAGAATCACTCATCTTTTTATCAGTGATTAGGACCATGTTGGGAAGATGCTATTTTAGGGTTGTTTCTGATATTCTTTTTTTAAAATATCATATTCTAATCTCTTTTCTGATTTCTTGTACACAAGGGAGAGGTGACAAGATTCAGCAAGTGGGCTATTTGAATTGACTTGCTGGCTAAAAGCTCTTCTCTTGGTAGCAATATTGTTGTTTGCACTGAAATATGACCATTACTAAATATGCCACCAAAAATGTGACCAATCAAATATGAAATTCTTTAATATTTTAAGCTTGGTATATCTTTCTATTGGTGAGAATGTATCAATACTTTTCTGGGTTTTGTTTTGTTTTAATTCTTCTGAGCAATTTCCTTGTATTGTTTCTTACAACATGGCATTCAGACCTTTTAATTCATCATCTTTCTCTGGGACAACTCTGATCCTTTAAATATTTCTGTATAGCTTGTTTTCACAGTCAATCACTTTGGTTTATATAGAATAAGTATATTCTTTCACAGTTATAATCTTTTGGCTTCCATTCTGTTCAATTTTCTTTCCCTTATGCATTTTTTTTTCTTTTTGGAGGGGGAAAGACAGGGCATTGGGGTTAAGTGACTTGCCCGAGGTCATATGGCTGGTTTTGTGTTAAGTGTCTGAGGTTGGATTTGAACTCAGGTCCTCCTGATTCCAGGGCCAGTGCTCTGTTCCCTGCACCACCTAGCCACCTCATCACTTCTACATTTTTGAGTTCTAAAATGATTAATCTTTTTTTTTTCCAGAGCCTCTGTTGTTTTAGAGGGCTATGTTGTCTTTTGCTTCTTATTAATTCTTTGAAAGCTTTGATTTCTGATGTAATTTTCATTCCGATTTCTTCCTTTAAGTTTCTCTCTCTCTCTCTCTCTCTCTCTCTCTCTCTCTCTCTCTCTCTCTCTCTCTCTCTCTTTCTCTTCCTCTCTGTCTCTGTCTCTCTGTCTGTCTCTGTCTCTGTCTCTCTCTCTCCCCACCAAGCCATGTTGGAGTTTTGTTTTTTTACTGTTGTTTCATTATTTCTGATGGTACACCAGAAGATACTATGTTACTCAGTTTTTCCACTGAGATTCTTTTGTTTTCCTTCAAAGCATGACATCCACTCATTCATCGTGTTATAGGATGCTTTTCTGCAATGCTTGATAATTTTTTTCTTATTTATAAGTCTGTTAGTTTTGGGGGCAGCTAGGTGGCACAGCAGATAGAGCACTGGACCTAGAGTCAGGAGGAACTGGGCTCAAATCCAATCTTAGACACTGTAATGGAAATGCAGATTTAAAGATCTTCCCTGCTCCTAGGCCCCTTGATTGGCTTAAGAGACTCTGAGAACCTTCCTTGATTTGAAAATATACTCTGCTTCCTAATAGGCTGAATGTGGTCACATGGAGCCTGTGGCAGGAGGCTTGGTTTTCAGGAATGCCCACACCTTGATGCTGTGTGATTGGGCAGTGGGTCAAGAGGGTGGTTACATTCTCTGACCCAGGAGAAGGCTATATAATCCCTGATGTGAAGCTTTGCTTTGGGGCTCACTTTGAGAAGTGTTGTGTGATTTGACCAGATGAGACTCTGAGCCATTGAGAGCCCCCCAGCTTTGAAAACCCAGATGTTGATGCTTCCCTCTCTGGTGACTGTGATTTGGTATTGATAATGGTTGGACAGTTTGGAAGCCTGTCTGCTTGATCTGTTTGTTTCTCTGTCTTGTAAGTTCTGTCTGTATACTTTGAAGTTTGGGGTGCTGACCTTTTTCCTCTAAACTAGGTAAACAATCTATGTTTGATTGATTAAAGTGAGCTTGTTAACCCATTTTGAGTTGCTTTCCTTTAGAAAGGCAGATCTAAGAACCTGTGTTGGCAACCACCCTGGGATGTTGGGGTGCTTGCTGCTACAGACACTTACTAGCTGTGTGACCCTGGGCAAGTCACTTAACCCTGTCTGCTTCAGTTTCCTCATCTGTAAAATGAACTGGAGAAGGAAATAGCAAAACACTCCAGTATCAGAAAACCCCAAATGGGGTCATGAAGAGTCAGGCACACCTGAAACAAATCAACAACTGTAAGTTTACTGGCTTGAGGTTTGCCTTCTCTCTTGGTCTTTTATTCTTTTAATTTGTCTTTATTACTCCCAGTAAATTGTATCAAGTCTCCTCACTGTTTGATCCTTTCTCTTCTATTACTGTGGCCCATATTTTCACTCATCTAGACCCCTGGAGTTGAATGGCCTCAGTCTCCTTGAGTTAGAGAATATATGGACTCAGTATGAGCAATTAATTAAGCCCAAGAACCCTGAGAATAGCAGCATCCCCCAAACTACTGTTTCCAACTCCCATAGCTTTCATCCCCAGCCAAAGAGCCAAGGAATCCCAGGAATATCAACATCACTCAGACCACCAGCTCTACTACTTATCATTTAGGCAATCAACCCTTGATATGCAACCTGGCAAATGCTAATTTTTAAGGTCCTTCAGCCCCCTTCATTAGTTGTAGTTAATGAAGACACAGAATAAAAAAATCTTGCCACCAAAGTCCTTAGCACTCTCAGATGGTTCAACATCAGAAGTGGATATGGTTTAATCAGTGGAAATAACATTAAAGAAGATTCATTCCATCTATTATGCCACTATGCCATAAAGACCATAGGATTTTTTCATTTCACTTGCATCTGAAACCTCCTAAATATGTTTTCTCCTCCTATTGGAATGTAAGCTCCTGGAAGGCAGGAGCTGTTTTCTGTCTCTATATATCCAGTGTTTCTGTTACTATTGTTCAGTTATGTCTGACCCTTCATGACCCCATTTGGAGAATTCTTGGCAAAAATACTGGAATGGTTTGGCATTCCCTTCTCCAGTGAATCCATTTTGTTGGGCAATCAGAGGTTAAGTAACTTGCCCAGGGTCACACAGCTGGGAAGTGTCTGAGGCTGGAGTTGAACTCAGGTCTTTCTGACTCCAAGTCCAGTACTTTAACCACTGGGCCACCAGCTGCCTCAGAGCCCAGGGCTTAGCACAGTGAACACTTAATAAATGCTTTTTTCACTTGTTCTTTCATTTATGGTTTTGTCAGGTTAAATAAAACCTAGATGTATTAGATATATTGGTAATGTGAGTGCCTGAACTATAGGCCCTTTAATCTTTGCTGTGTAGTTGTGGAGTCAGTGCACCTGGGTCTTAGCTCTTGTCTCTGATACTTACTGCCCCTGTCACCTTTGATGAGTCACAAAACTCTCTGGGACTCAGTTTTATTATCTAATAGAAAGAGAAGATTGAACTAGATTATTTCTGAGGTTTCTTACAGCTCTAAATCTATGATCCTAATATTTCCAGGGGAACATTATTTAGAGCTGTAAGCCAAAAGATGTCATTAGCGAGATGTTCTTCTTATACAGTCAATTTTTAGCCCTTATATTAGTCTGATGATCCTTCTCATATACATACATACATATATATAAATACCCAAATTTATGACATATTAAACAAAAAGCCTTGAATGAATGCTAATCTGCTTACTATAGCTGTGTAGATAGTAAGCTTTAGAATCTGGAGATTGGTTCAGGAAAGTCAAGAGTTAAATCAGAAAATCAAGCCATGAACAAAATCAATGACATCTTTGTTCTTTGTTTTGCTAACCTTGCATTCTTTAAGCCATGAAACACCACATGCAAACTCATATGGAGCTAATTGAAACTATCAAGAAATTATAGACTTTGAGGGGGAGGCTAGGTGGTGCAGTGAATAGAGCACCAGCCCTGGAGTCAGAAGGACCTGAGTTCAAATCCAGCCTCAGACACTTAATACAAAAAAAAACTAGCCATGTGACCTTGGGCAAGTCATTTCACCCCAATTGCCCTACCTTCCTCCCCCCAAAAAGCAAAAAAATAAATTAAAAAAAAAAAGAAATTATAGACTTTGAGCTGGAAGGGACCTCTGAGGTCATCTAATCCAACCCTTTAATTTCACAGATGGAGAAACTGAGGCCCAGAGAAGTTTAACTGGCAGGGGGAGGATTTGGATACCATTTCTCTGACTACACTCCAATTTTCACTGCCTCTTGCTCTTAAATGCCCACACCAACCCTACTCACTTGACTCTCCTTCCTTTGATACCTACCTCAGCCATCTTGCCCTGGTCCATTACAATGGACATGTCCACACCCTGAAATCCTTTCTTCTGATTGGAGAGTTCCTCTCCGGAGTCTCCCTTCAAGGAGGTGCCTAGGCCAGCCATGCTCTCCCTTCTAACCCAACTCAGCTACTGACTCTCAGGACTTTTATACCTTGTTGTCATGGGGATGCTTTGCCTCCCTCCACTACACACTCTACACACAGCTCATCTCCCTCTTTATCTGTTGTCTTCCCCTATTAGGATGTAAGTTACTTTGAGGGCAATGACTTTCTTTTGTGTTTGTGTTTGTATTTCCAGCATTCAGCACAGTGCCTGGCACATAGTCAGTACTTAATAAATGCTTTATCTAATCAAATCTAATTTATGTGAAGGAGGGATCAAGAAATCTGCTAACGTTTTTCAGATCCTAGCCAAGGTCATGAGAAGAAGGGCCAATAAATCTTCAAAATCATCTGTGGGCTCAGTCAGTCTGTTAGTGAATAAGCATTTATGAAGCTCCTATGGGGGGTGGCTAGGTGGTACAGTAAATAGAGCACCAGCCCTGGAGTCAGGAGCACCTGAGTTCAAATCCGCCTCAGACACTTAACACTTACTAGCCTTGTGACCTTGGGCAAGTCACTTGACCCCAATTGCCTTGCCTTCCCCCCTGCAAAACCAAAAAAAAAAAAAAATTTTTTTAAAACCTAAAAATTTATGAAGCTCCTACTATGTCCCAGGTATTATCCTAAGCACTGGGGAAAAAAGAAAGGTGAGGCTGTTCTGCTACTCATTCTCCTTCTCACCCACACTTCAGTCCCTCAAAAAATCATGATGTTCAAGATCCCAATGCATAGATGTAGGAGAGGAAATAGCAGAGTATACTTCACCTCTCCACTAATTACTGTCTGATGTAAAACTGAACATTGACATTAATTCTATTTTTCTAAGACTTAATCAAGTTAGTTTTAATATTCCTGATTCCTTCATCACTTAAACTTCACCCACCACCCACATCCCAGAGAAACTTGCCTAAAGGTCAAGCTTTTGTTTTGTAATTTAACCCACTTTCAAAAAGAGGAACTTGAGTAGCCTAAAACATCAAATTTCATAAATTTAAACTATTTTAGCAACTCCCATGTCTGAAAACCTTTGTTTTGTGACTTGAACCACATGTCTTGCCTATGGTTTCGGACTGGTGAGGTCCAAATGATATAATCACAATTCTGACTATGTCATTGAAAACCAATCAGAAGAAGACACATCCATGTAGCTTGAAATTTTGCTCTGTCATTTTGTTAATTGCTATAAAAAAAACCTTGTCATCTCCTACTTGGCGGTCTTTGGTCACTGAGAGGCCACTGATCCAATTTATTGTTAATTATTAGCCTAATTAACAAATCTATCATGCCTGGAACCTTGTCTCTCAGTTTACCTTAATTTTCAAATACAACACCTAGGACTCCTGGGGAGTGAGGAAAATGGATAAAAAGTCACTGATACATCAGAAATGAGACCATTCCTAAATATAAAGGAAAAAATATAAAGAAAAAAATGAAACTATCTTGGGGATACTGCCTCTTGATCTACAAACTCAAAACAAGACACAAACTAGAAGAACTCCAACTCCACTGAGGTTAATGCAGACTGTAAATGAGGCATCTAGGTGGCACTCCAGTGAGCCTGGAGTCAGGAAAACTTGATCTCAAGCCTCAGAAACTTCCTAGCTCACGTGTGACCCTGGGCAAGTCACTTAACCCTGTCTGTCTCAGCTCTTCACCTGTAAAATGAACTGGAGAAGGAAATGACAAATCACTTCAGTATTTTTGCCAAGAACACCCCAAAATCAGTCACAAAGAGTTGGCTGTGACTGAAAAATGACTGATGTCTGAAGTCAGTTTTGCTATGGTAGAACAAAAGAAACCAAGCTTCATCCAAAGGATTTATTTAGCAATGCATGCAGTTGCAAAACAAACTGGGTCCAAGGCTCTTTGTAAACCAAGAACCCCAAAGCTTGGTTTCTACATAGCTAATATTCAAATTGGGGGGGGGGGGACAGGAAAAACAGGTTTATAGGGATTGAGACATCTTGTTTCTCATTGGTAGAGGGTATCAAGAAGACATGTGACCTTTGGGAGGGGGTGTAATCTTGTGACTTCTCCAGTATAAGATGATTTTCAAGAAGTTCAAATTTAGCTTCAAAAAATGGTGGATAAAGGCAAAATGGAGTCATTAATGCTATTATTTAATGTAACAATTTCATCAACTAAAATGGGGTTAAATATAGCATCTATCTCCCAGGATTTTTGTAAAGCTCAAATGAAATATTAGTAAAACATTTAGCACAGCACTTGGCACATAGCAGGTGCTTAATAAATGTTTATTCCTTTTCTCTTTCCCTCTTCCCTTTAAAAAAAACGGCTATCTTTTCCTTTCTGGTAAAGCTACTTATTTGCCAGAAAATGATTTATTTAGAGAGCATTTGCTGTTAAATGGTATCACATCTTTTTTTATTTATACTTATGCAACCTAGAATAACATTAATTTAACCTTCATGTCTGAGCCCAGTTCATACATATAAAGTTACTTAATGATCTCTTTTAGTTGCCAAATTCAATGGCCTCTTCTCTACATTCAGTCTCCTTGACTTCTCCTCAGCCTTTGACGCTGTTAATCACTTTCTGCTCTTGAAACTCTCTTCTCTCTAGGTTTTTGGGACACCCTGTCTACTGATTTTGCTCCTACCTATCTTATTGCTACTTGGATCCTTCCAGACCATGTCTTCTAACTACAGTTGTCCCTCAGGGCTATGTCCTGGGACCTCTTCTTCCTATATATTACTTCACTTGGTGATCCCATCAACTCCCAGGGATTTAATTACCATCTTCCAAACCAATGATTCTCAAATCTACCTATCCTGCCCAGAACTCTGCTGACCTCTGATCTTACATTTCCAACTTCTTTTCAGACATCTCGAACCAGATGTCCAGAATCTTAAACTTGAGGTATCTAATACAGAACTCATCATCTTTCCCCCTAACATTGTTGGGGGGGGCAGGGACATTAAGTCCCATTAAGTCCCAACTTCCATTAAGTCCCAACTAAAACCCCTTCTTTTACTGGCCCCAACCCATATTAATTCTAGTGACTGCCCTCTATATTAACGAATTCCTATTTATCCCATATATAGCTTGCTCTCTATATATCTGTTTACATGTTGTTTCCCTCTAGTAGATCATAAGCTGCTTGAGAGCAGGGGCTGTCTTTTGATTCTCTTCATATCCCCACTGATTAGAACAGTGCCTAACAAATAGTAAGCATTTAATAAACGTTTTTTGATTGATTATGACTAGGAAGATCTTTATTTTGACCCTGAGTGGAGGCCAGTGAGAACTGGTCACATATTAATCTAGTCTCCAGATTCCAAAACACGCTATCCATACAGGTATAGGAAAGAAATTAACATTCAATCCCAGCTTTGGCTTTTTTAATACTTCACAAACTGGGGTATCTTAGATTTATAAGATGATTAGCAAATATAGGTAACTAAAAATTGACCATATAAGAGGGTCATCTTACTAATTAACTCTTTTGGCTTATGTCCCTACAGAAGATTTCCTTAGAAATATTAGAGTCGGCGGAGCCAAGATGGCGGAGTAGAAACAGCATTTCCAATGTGCTCTGCCCCACACAAATTTCAAGTAATGTGAAAGGGGACTCCAAACAACTTCTGGAGCCACAGCACCCACAGAACAGCACAGAGAAGCTAACCTCCTGCTGAGGACAGCCTAGCAGCCCTGCAGGAAGCAGCCAGCGCAGCGCTCTGAGAGCAGGCAGCACAGCGTGCTGGGAACCAACAGCGAAGCACGAAGAGCAGAGCCCAGGTCCTCGGTTTTAGCCCCAGGGAAGCTGGGCCTTCAGCCGGCTGGAGGGACCCCAGAACACCAGCAATTGTGGTGATTCCAGAATTATCAGCACAGATATGCCTAGGACAAAGTGAGAGGTTAGTGTCATATGGACTTTGGGACCAGTATTTGGGGAACGCGAGGCTGCCTCCCCTGGGGGTGAAAAGCTGCTGAAGAAATAGCTGCACAGAAGCCATTTTGCAGCGTCAGTAGTGGCTCTAGCTCCTGGTCTGCGAACTGTAGGGAGATCCAGCAATCAGTCTGGGGGTTAATCACTCTTGCTTTAAACTGCCTGGATCTGGATTGTGGTCTGGGGGGGAAGTTTGGGGTGGGTATCCAACTTGCCAGAGTGGGTGGAGGCTTTACAGAGGCCACCCAACTGGCGGAAGTTGTGAAGACCCCACGTTTGGGCGGAAGCTCCCCTGTTTGGTGACAGAGTCCTCCTGTGGCAACAAGCCCAAAAAATCAAGTAATTAAGTGGCAACATGCCTAGGCAAATGAAACAAAATAAACAGAAAAGTTCAACATTGGACTCCTATTTTAGGGGCAAAGAAGCTCAAAGCATGGAGGAGGACTGTGAGGTCAGAACTCCTGCACCAAAAGCCCCAAATGAAAATACAAGCTGGCTACAGGCCATAGAGGACCTTAAGAAGCAGATAAGAGAAGTGGGGGAAAATTTGGGAAGAGAAATGAAAAAGATGCAAGAAAAGTATGAAATGACAGTCAACAGCCTGACTGAGGAAAATAACACCTTAAAAAATAGACTAACTCAAATGGCAAAAGAGGCTCAGAAAGGCAATGAGGAGAAGAATGCCTTAAAAAGTCGAATTTGCCAGATGGAAAAAGAATCTCAAAAGCTCACTGAGGAGATTCATTCCTTCAGAGTTAGACTGGAGCAAATGGAAGCTAGTGACTTTATGAGAAATCAAGATGCTGTTAAGCTGATCCAAACAAATGAAAGAATAGAAAGTAATGTGAAATATCTCATGGGAAAAACCACTGACCTGGAAAATAGATCCAGGAGAGATAATTTAAAAATTATTGGACTACCTGAAAGCCATGATCAAAGAAAGAACCTAGAAATCACCCTTCAAGAAATTCTCAAGGAAAATTGCCCTGATGTTTTAGATCCAGAGGGCAAAATAGAGGTTGAAAGAATCCACAGATCACCTCCTGAAAAAGATCCCAAAAAGAAAACTCCCAGGAATATTATAGCCAGGTTCCAGAATCCCCAGATCAAGGAGAAAATACTACAAGCAGCCAGGAAGAAACAATTTCAATATTGTGGAAACACAATCAGAATAGCCCAGGACCTGGCAGCTTCTACACTGAGGGATCGAAGGGCATGGAATATGATATTCCAGAGGGCAAAAGAACTGGGAATGAACCCAAGGGTCACCTACCCAGCAAAACTGAGTATTTTGTTTCAGGGGAAAATATGGTCATTCAGTGGAATAGAGGACTTTCAAGCATTCTTGAGGAAAAAACCAGAGTTGAATAGAAAATTTGACATTCAGACACAAGAAGCAAGAGATGCCTGAGAAGGTAATCAGGGAAAAGAAATCAAAAGGAACTTATCAAAGTTGGACTATTTACATTCCTACATGGAAAAACAATAACTTTGTTTGATGAAACCTTTCTCATTATGAAAATAATTGAAGAAGGGTACATGGCATATGTTCACAGGTATACATGGATAGAGGGCACAGGTTGAATTTGATGGGAAGGGATGATTCTTTTTTTTTTGGAGGGCAATTGGGATTGGGTGACTTGCCCGGGGTCACATGGCTGGGTTTTTGTTTGTCTGTTGGGTGTCTGGGGCCGGATCCGAGCTTGGGTCCTTCTGACTCCAGGCCCAGCGCTCTGCTCGCTGTGCCACCTAGCCGCCCCAAGGAAGGGATGATTCTTAAGGGGTGAAGTCAAGAGGTGAGAGAGGAAAGTGGCAAGAGGAGATGGAGAGAGACAGGGTAGGGTAAACTATCTCATGTAGAAGAGGCAAGGGGAAGTAGTTGCAGGGGAGGGGAAGAACAGGAAGGCAAAAAGGCAAAAGCATATTCTCATTGAAGTTGGCTCAAGGAGAGAATCACATACATACTAAATGGAATATCTTACCCTCACTCACTCTCCTGAGTAGGGGAAAGGAGGATGAGAGGGGGGATGATGGAGGGGAGGGCATTCTGGGGGGAGGGGAGATTGGAAGTACCCACTATCAAAGAGGGACAGGATCAAAGTAGGGAATGGACCAGTTGGGAGGTAAGATGGGTGGGAGGGAAATATAAGCAGTCTTTTACAATATATCTACTATGGTAATGTTTTGCATAGCTATACATGTACAACATATACTGAATTACTTATCTCCTCAGAGGGAATGGGTGACAAGGGAGGAAGGGAATGGATCTGAAAATCGAAGTTTTAAAATTAAATGTTTCATAAGATGTCCAGGCATTGGGGCCCAGAGATTCACCTTGCCCTAATGGCAAAGTCAAAGGGGGTATGGGAGAAGATATGGGAGAGAGCAAATTGGATGAGGGGATATCTAGTGGGACTGCTATTCTGGGGTGGTGGGTAGGGAAAAAATGTAACTCATAATCTGATGGAAATGAATGATGTAAACCAGAAGTTAATAAAGCATTTGTTTAATTAAAAAAAAACAGAAATATTAGAGTCATCAATTTAGAACTAAAAGAGACCTTAGAAGTCATCTGGTTCAACCCCCTAATTTTATGGATGAGAAAACTGACTCACACAGGTGAGAAAAACAAGACTCATAAAGGTGTCACAGTTTGGAGCTCCAAATTTTTCAGATGGAGTCCTCAGTTGAGGTCCCACCTTAATATTTAGTGATGAATATTAATGTATTACTAAATGGGAAAATGTAGGGAAGCAGTAGAATTTATTCTAGAGTATTAAGGAAGGTTTTTAAAACTTCATTAGATGGAAATATGTTTTGCATGGCTCCACATGTATAACCTATATCAAATTGCTTGTTGTCTCAGGGAGGGAAGAGGGGAAGGAGGAAAACAATTTGGAACTCAAAATTAAAAAAACTGAAAGATAAAAAATTGGTTTTATTTTCATTTTTTTTTGCTGGCAATTTTTCTTTTTTAAAATTTATTTATTTAGGGTAGCTAGGTGGTGCAGTGAATAGAGCACTGGCTCTGGAGTCAGGAAGACCTGAGTTCAAATCTGACCTCAGACACTTAACACAAAAACTAGCCATGTGACCTTGGGCAAGTCACTTAACCCCAATTGCCCTCCAAAAAAAATAAAAGAAAAAAATATTTATTTACTTTTAGTTTGCAATATTCAGTTCCTCAATCCCTTGAGTTTCACATTTTCTTTCCCTCCTGCTCCTCTTCCTTCCCCGCCATGGTGGCATGCAATCAAATATAGGATCTACAAATACCTTCACATTAAACATTAGTCAAGTTGTAAAGAAGGATTATAACCAATGGAGTGAAAATTGAGAAAGAAGAAACAAAACAAAAAAGAGAGATCAATTAGTTTGTTCAATCTGCATTCAGACTCTAGTTCTTCCTCTGGATGTGGATAGCCTTTTCCATCATGAGTCCCTTGGAGTTGTCTTATAACCCTGCATTGCTCAGAGGAGCCCAGTCTATCAAAGTTAGCGGTCACCCATATGTTGTGTCTGTAATTTTGTACAAAGTTCTCTTGGTTCTGCTCTCCTCACTCAGAGTCAGTTTATATAAGTCTCTCCAGGTTACCATGAAGTCCATCTGCTCCTCATTTCTTTCTTTTTTTTTTTTTTTTTTGCTTTTTGGAGGGCAATTGGGGTTAAGTAACTTGCCCAAGGTCACACAGCTAGGTTTTTTGTTTGTGTGTGTTAAGTGTCTGAGGCCAGATCCGAACCCAGGTCCTTCTGACTCCAGGGCCAGCACTCTACTCACTGCGCCACCTAGCCACCCCTGCTCCTCATTTCTTATAGCACAACAGTATTCCATTACATTCCTGTACCACAGCTTGTTTAGCCATTCCCCAGTTGATGGGCATCCTCTTGATTTAAAAAAAATCATTATTAAATGTAATTAGAAAAAATATTTAAAATATTTTTAAAGTCTCATTAGGATTACAGGGTCCAAGAATATGAAAAGCAAGAGAACTTAAAAGTCATTCAGTCCAACATCCTTATTTTACACTTAAGAAAACTTTTGGGGCCGTTAGGTGGCACACTGGATAGAGTACAGGCCCTGGAGTGAGAAAAAACTGAGTTCAAATCAAGCCTCAGACACTTACTAGCTATGTGACCTTTGATAAGTCACTTAACCCCAATTGAATCCAAAAAAGAAAGGGAAAGAAAACTATGACATACAAAGATAATCGACTTGCCCAACATGACAACAATAGCAAGTAACAGTAGAATTCAGACTTGGCTAACAATCAGCAGACATTCTTGCTATCTGTGTGACCTTGGGCAAGTCACTTGACCATTCTCAGTCTCAATTTCCTCATCTATAAAGTGAAAGAGACTCAGATTGTATAGGCTTTAGGTTCCCTTCCTACTCCAGTTTTATGATCCTTTAATTTTAATTAACTTCCAGGATCCTTACCCTGTAAGAAGGAGGAGCAGAAGGCTGTTCAGAGACAGATTAAATGCCTCTAGGCTCCCCATAGCTCTTTGGCTATTTGTGTTCCACAAAAGAATCTTGGCCTCAGGAGGCAAGATTCTTCTTCTGTAGAAAAATACCTCATACCCCCAAAATACTGTCAATTGAGAGCTTCCCCTCCTTATGAAAAAGAAATGTGTTGTGAAGTCATGTCCAGCTCTCTGTGACCCCATTTGTGATTTTCTTGGCAAAGATACTGGGGTGGTTTTGTCATTTCTACCTCCAGCTCATTTTACAGATAAGGAAACTGAGGCAGACAGGGTTAAGTGACTTGTCCAGGGTCACACAGTTAATGTCTGAAGCTGGATTTGAACTTAGGTCTTCCTGACTCCAGGATGAAGTTCTATCCACTGCCTTGAAAAAAAAATAGCTGGTTTTTTTGTGGGGATTGATATTGATAGAATGATATTGGGATCCTGGGCTGATTAAGTGGCTGCTTTCCTCCCTAAAAGAGTTGAAGCTTAAACTTTTAGGATTGAGATAAAAGAGACTTGTCAGAGCCCCTTCTTGCTCTTATGGGGAAAAGGTGGGACCTCAGCTGAGGACTCCAGCTGAAATCAGAAACTGGAAGCAGAGAGAGGCTCTTCAGCGACGCAATCAGAAAAACAGCACCTAGCAGCAATATTGTCGTCGTTGCTGCTGTCATTTGTTGTTGTTCATCCTTCTTTCTTGAACAAGACTGATGACTGATGCTGTGAGCACCTTATCTTGACTTGCGCATGAGTTGGATTTGAGTAAAGTTGTCCTCTAGGTCATCAGAGTCCAATGGTAAGAAGGTCAAGACAAGCAGTGATGGTCCAGCATCCCATGGGTAACCTTGGTACCAATAACAAGACTACTGGAGTACCACCCACTAGAGATTCCATGCCATGAAGGGAGCAGTTAAAGGTCCTCACCCAGAAGACCCTGCAGCATCAGAAGCATGAGTTACCGCTCCACATGGGAACCCTAGCCAGACAGGTTTCCTATATGTGTCCAGGCCACAAATGTTCCCTTACATGTATGCATGTCAC
The DNA here is from genome assembly GCA_011680675.1 of Gymnobelideus leadbeateri. Lineage (NCBI taxonomy): Eukaryota > Metazoa > Chordata > Mammalia > Diprotodontia > Petauridae > Gymnobelideus > Gymnobelideus leadbeateri. The sequence continues at coordinate 233,752 of WOXC01012107.1, read as the reverse complement.
ATATATTCTTTAAATGGTTCTATTCTTCCCAGTGATGGTGCATGTATTTGTGACAGGGTATGCCCCAAGTTTTATGGAGAAAATGTTTTATTGCTGCTTTTCTTAGTATGCTGACTTCATTTAAATGACTGATTTCTACAATTGTGTTGTCTGATTGACTAGCAAAAGTAAACATCGTTAGTGGTGGCTCATGAGCTGTTATTTTGGTCTATATGGGTTCACAGAATGCCTTAAATGGGGGGTGGATAATATAGGGGGATCCTGAATGTCAGAAGGGGTGCCTTATGTGCTATATCTTTGTAACTAGTTACATGTGTTATATTTTCAATTAATCAACAAATAGCTACTGATCTCCTCTGTGCCTAGTACTATGCTAGGTTCTCCCAAGACATATAGAAAGATAAGGCTTGGTCCTTGTCCTCAAAGAATTTAATTCTTTTCTCCTATTCATCTTCCCAACCCACTCCCTGCACCTAATTTCATCTTCTTCTTACCTCCTGTAGAAAGCACACTAGGCCTAGAGTTAGACCTAAGTTTAAATCCTGTTTCATATATTTACTGTGTAACTTTGGGCAAGTTACATAACCTCTATCTGCCTCAGTTTCCTCAACTGTAAAATGGGGATCATAATAGCACCCACCTCCTAGGGCTGTAGTGAGGATCAAACAAGATAATCACTGTAAAGTATTTAGCACAATGCCTGGCACAAAGTAGGTAATAAATGCTTATTCCTTTCCTCTCCCATCCCTGCCATTCCCTTCCCTTTCATTACTTTCCCTTCCTTTCCTTTCCCACAGCCCTTAGTATCGTTGCCAATGTTAATCAATTTATGGGGAGTGAGGGGAACAATAATCCGAGGACAATTCAGCACACTATGAGCCTGTATGTATGTTGTTGGCAGCTCTGAGAACCTCTCCTGTTGTATTATACATAGGAGAAGCTTTAGAGTTTAGGATTAGGAATACTCAAGTAGTAGCTATAGGGTTTTGGTATAAGTTACTAACAGGACCAGTACCCTAAGGAGCAAAATTCATTTTCTTATTTATCACAGTCTCTGACTCACCTATCCCAACTCCCAATCCCACTGATGAGTCAGATCCCCAAAGCTTAGGTACTAAGAGTATCTTTTCACAAGTACCCCGTTCCAGCTTGTTCCCCCTCAGGGTTACGAACTGGGAACAGATCTAGTCATCCAGGCTCAATCCATGTTTAGAAAGGGATAGTTTTATTGAGGTGGTGCAGGAAGATTTAATATAAAACCTCTCCCCTCCCTCCAAAAGTCTGTGATACACTCTCATAAAGACTACGGGGAAAGTGGACTCAGGATGAGAAAGCATGTGGCCAAGGGATAACAGTGTCTGGTTGTTAGAAGTCCTTTTCCTCCTTTTTGTACCCAAGAAATTTCCCTTAGGGCTAGTGCTTAAGCCTGGCCTTTTAGTAGAGCTCTGAATGTCCATCCTTTCCAGCTCTCCTTAGCTCCCAATACAGGCACTGTTGTCATCTGAATAGGGGACACTGCGGGACACTGAAGGGAAAATGGGAACTCTAAAATGTTCCAGACATAAGATTCCACCTCACTCAAAGGGAGTTGGGGGAGGGCAAACAAGGAATTAGGGGAAGGCATCTAAGCCAAGGCCTAACCTCCCCCCTCAAGTAATTACTTGCTCCAACCTCTGGAATAATTCCAGTTCTCAACTAACTAGATATTTTGTGTTTGACCTCCCTATGATATGACCAAGTTTCCTCAGCCTACCCAAACCAGATTCCTGCACAATATCACTGAAGTTCAAAGACTTTTAGAAATTAGTCTGAAGTCTATGAGTGATTGATTGATTGAATAAGACATGTTCCCTCACCTTATTAAGGGATTTGGACATCTTATCATTTACTTTAAGTGGAGTGTGCTTTTGGGGGAGGAGTGACTTGATTGATTTGCTCAATTACAGCCTTACAGTTAAGAAAACTTAACATCTCATTCTCAATTCATACTACTAGATCACTGAGAGATTTGAACCATGGGTCTTAACTTGTCTTTACAAGTACTCTCATTGGAGTACTTGTCTATCTGGCTGATGCAACTTTCATATGTGGCAAAACAGGATACAGAATAGTCTTTGTTGTTCAATAGCTTATAATCTAAATGAAAAGAATAGTGGGATGCAAATGAAAAAAGGCTTTTACTTTAGTAAAAGCAAGAACTTAATTTCTGTTAAGTGAAGGAGTAAGGGGTCTCAAAGGAGCCTGATTTCCCATGATTTCCCTTAAAAAAAAGTACCAAAAATAAATGAAATTGTCATAAAGAAATTTAAAAATATCACACACACACATAATACAATAAATACTAAGGAATGAGAAGAAGGAGAAAAATATCAAAGGAAAGATATACAGAAACAGCATCAATAGTTTCATCAGAAACAACATAAGAAATTCTTGAAAATACAATTAAATGAATAAATTTAATTTTTTAAAAAAAGGAAAAATACAATTAAATGGATAATGGCTATGTACAAGGAACTAAAAGGAAAGGTGGAATCAGCCACGAAGAAATTGATAAAGGAATTAAGGAATGAAATTTATATAGCTAAGGAATCTCAGAGAGGGATGAAGATGAAACTGAACAGTATGAAAATCAGCACAAAGAATAGGAAGGTACTCATGGAAATAGTTAAGGGCAGAATTAACAAGGACAAAAGGACAAAAACAAAGGACAAAACAAAAACAAAGGACAAAAAAAGCAGAAGGTAGAGCAAGGAAAAAAAAACCTCAGAAAATAATTCAACTAGAAAAATATTGGGAAGTAATACAGATGAAAGACAGATGATGAAAAGGAAAACTCAGAATTATTTAGTGTCCAGAAAATACGGGAAAAGAAAAAAAAATTGGACCATTATGAGATTTTAGGGAATTATATGACAAAATTTTCAGAAGTATGAAGAATGTATGACAACTGGAAATGGAAAGAATTCATATAATCCCAACAAAAAGAAACTCTGAATTCAGCTCATCCAGGCGCGTTATTGTCAAATTTGAAAATGACAAGGAGTAAGAAAATATCCATCTAATTTGCAGAAGGAAAAAGAGATCACCTATCAAAAAACTTCAATTCTAAATTCATAAGATTTTTTTCCTCTAAGAATCAGAAATGACAGAAGTTAAATAGAAAATGCTAAATAAAAATATAATATTAAAAAAACTGGGACTCAACCCCCAGAATAATTTTCTGAATAAATCTAAGTATTCTTTTGAAAACAAATATCAAGTCAAGCAAATCAATAATCGATATAAATTAATAGAAAGTCAAGAAGATTTTAAAGAACACATAGTAGAGAACAGCTTTTTGAGTTGACCTGAAACTGCAACAAGAATGAAGTCTCAGGCCCCAACATGGGACACAGGACTTGGTTGGTTGGTGCCTCAGTCCATACATTCATTCATCCCAAGGTACTATCATGGTGGAGCAGGAGAGTCAGATACTGCTGGGTTCAGGCTTTATAATCCCCACATGTACACAAAGGTGCCCATATAGATGAGATATAAGTCTCTTCCTCTAACTGTAGAACATGTCTGTCAACTCTCTCACCTCTTTTATTATCTTTACATATGAATATCCATGGAAAGTGTTGATTGTTCTGAGTTTAATTCCTTGATTGTGTTCTAGAACCATTGGTACTCTGATCCACAGTCAAGTTTTGCCACCATGTCAGGAATATGACAAAACTGAAGAGTTAAATCATGGACTTGTACAGAAAGATGCTCCATCCAGCTGTTGCAAGGTTATCAAGGCAACTACTAGAGACAGGATAGTTCATTCTGCTGCTATCTTTGTCACATATCACTTTCTATGTGATTACCCTGAGGTCTATGGCATGATTTATTTACTTTTTTTTTTAAAGCAATTGGGGTTAAGTAACTTGCTCAAGGTTACACGGCTAGTCATTTGATTTATGCGTGGGTGCTCATTTTCTGAGGCCGGATCTGATCTCGGGTCATCCCAACTCCGAGGCCAACGCTCTTATTCACTGCGCCACCTAGTTGCCCCTTTAGGGCAATTGGGGTTAAGTAACTTGCCCAAGGTCACATAGCTAGGTTTTTGTTTGTGTGGATTAAGTGTCTGAGGCCGGCTCCGAACTCAGGTCCTTCTGACTCCAGGGCCGGTGCTCTATTCACTGTGTCACCTAGCCGCCCCTGATTTGTTTACTTTTTAAAAAATATACATAGAAGATTCACAAAAGATATCCTGTTCAAAGTAAACTTGGGGTGAAATTTTAAAACATTTATAGGTCATAAAGCAATAAAACTAGATGTAAACAATAATAACATGTTCAAAAGCTGTAGGTCTCAACTGAAATAAAAATTATATTGAATAATGTGTGGGTTAAAGAATAAATTATAGGAGCAATACAGGTTTCTTCAAAAATGATGACAACATGAACGAAACATCAAACTTCATGGAACACAACTAAATCAGTAATTAGAGGCAAACTTGAAGTACTGAATGATATATCAATCAATAAGAAAGAAAAAAGAAAAATTCAACAAACTGAGATGGTGTTCATTAAAGTTAGAAAATGAATAAAGGAATATACCGAAAGAAAGCATGAAAAAAGGAAATTGTCAAGAAAAAAACACAAAGTAAAGTAGCCTGGGAGAATTCTCCCAGTTCTTTTATCTCTTTGACTTATTTTCCTCTGGGCCTAAGAGATGATTTATAGAGAGACCAGCAGAACAATTTCTCATCATCCAGTGATGGGAATTGGTTAATATTCCTCCACCGTGTGGGATTGTCATGATCTTCCTGCTTTTGTTACACTGAAAGATTAAAGAATGTCCTTTGCATTGTGTGCCCTCCCTCTTTCACCGATCTTTCTTCCTCTAACCATGTGACTGGGACTTTCTCTACTATGGTGGCACTGAAGGTAGAGACAAAAGCCATGGTCATATTAGCTTCAAGGTAACTAGAGGAAACACTGATGGAATCAGGAGTCATTTTTTTCCTTTAAACTTTTATATATATGTGTAAAATGTTCATATGATACTATTTGTTTTACATCATTTCCATTTGCCAATAAACCTCCCCTCCAACAGAGAGCCAACTCATAACAAAGAACAGAAAACAGAGGAAAAAAGTAGGCCAATAAAATTAATTGACACATCAAGTTCATGACAATGTTCCATACCCCACCTCTGCAAAGAAGGGAGGAAAAGAAATTCTTATATTTCTTCTTTGGAGCTATTGGATTATTATAATTAATATGTTACTCAAGTGAACACATAGTGTTTAGTTTCAACGTTTTGTTATTGTTCTTTTAATGTACATTAGTATAGTCATTGTGTGTGTTGGTTTTCTGTTATTTCTTCTTACTTCATTTTGCACCAGTTTACTTAAGTCTTGCTGTGCTGTATTCATCACATTCATTATTTCTTACAACACAGTAATATTAAATTATATTTATGTTCCATAATTTGTTTAGTCTTTTCCCAATTGATAGGCATCAAATTTGTTTACTGTTATCTACTGTTATAAAAAAGGCTACTAGGAATATTTTGGTGTAAATGGGACCTTTCTTTCTAGCTTTAACTACCATGAGGTGTATGCCTAGCAGGGAAATCTCTGCAGCAAAGGGTTTATTCATTTAAATGACTTTCTTTTTTTTTTGGAGGGCAGCTGGGGTTAAGTGCCCAAGGTCACACAGCTAGTTTTTGTGTTAAGTGTCTGAGGTCAGATTTGAACTCAGGTCGTCCTGACCTGACTCAGGTCCTCCTAAATGACTTTCTTAGTGTAATTCCAAATTCCTTGCTATTGTGTTTAGAACAAATCACAATTCCACCCACCTTGTTAGCGGCTTGTCTTTCCACAATCTATTTAACATTTATATTCTCATCTTTTGTCATATTTGCCAAGTTAAGACCTCGGAGCTGTTCTGATTTTCACATCTCTTATTATCAGTGATATAGATAAATCCTTAGTGATTATCAAAGGTTTACAATTATTCTTTTGAGAACTCTTTGTTTATATCCTCTGACCACTGGTGAATAGCTCTTAGTCTCATATATTTGTTGTAGTTAGATGTCTCGGTGGATAAAGCACTAGACCTGGAGACAAGAAGACTCTTTTTGAGTTCAAATCTGATCTCAGACACTTAATAGTTCTGTGACCCTGGGCAACTCAATTAACTCTGCTTGCCTCAGTTTCCTCATCTGTAAAATGAGCTAAAGAAGAAAATGGCATATCATCCTAGCATCCTTGCCAAGAAAACCCCAAGTGGGGTCATGAAGAGTTAGACATGACTAAAAAACAACTGAACAACAACAAATATGTTAATTGCTTATATGTATCTTGTGTATCCTAGTTCTCTATATATCTTGTATGTCAAAGTTTTATCACAAATATTTGACATAAAGATTTTTCCCCCATTAGTTAATGTTTCTATTCTTGTCCAGTTACATTTGTTTGGCTCATACAAAAGCTTTTCACTCTCCTACTGGAGGCCACTTTGAATAAGGAGCAGATACCACGTAACTGATCAGTGTCATCCAAAATTAGTGAGAACTATGACTAATAGAATGCCTATAGCTGGTGAGCCACAGAGAATTTCCTCCTCCCTTATGTTTCTTTAACCCATGATTTTGAGATGGGCAGGGAAGGATGGTGGTGATAAAAGCCCTTTCTCATCCCCGTCTTTATTTTATGAACCATATGTGTGTATGAATCAACAACTTTCTTATATAAATAGAAAATGTTGAGGGAGAGGTGCAGTGGAACAGTAACTATATACATATACATATATATGTAAATATTCCCTTATTTGCTCTTTGAAATTCCATTGTATTCATCCTGCTTATGTATTAAATCCTAGAGACTGTAGCTTGAAACTCATGTTTGGGGTTCACTGACTTTTTGTTAAGTAATGCACTACATTTCCCCTCCATCTCTAGATCAGTTGTATGATAGGCAGCAATAACTAATCAATGAATCCTCTAATAATTTCTGTTGAAACCCGAAGGAAGTAGTTTTAGAACCAATTAAAGTAAGATATAACAACAGAGACAACTTTATTCAATGACCCTCTGACCATTAGTATCAAGCAAGATATAAAACAGGGAGATGCATTCTTGTCAAAAGGGGGTTGCTGCTGTCACAGAGGCTGTGCAGGACAGAGGGCCATGGAAGAGGGGTTGCCTATAGAAAGAAGTTCTACAAATGCTCTTATTTGCAGATGACTGTATTGACTGTATCAAGTACGAGAAATCTGCAGAGCCTCCTAAATGATGTTCATAATCAATTAAGAGAATTCAATTTTTCCATAATGGAAAACCCAAGTGAATGAAGAACACTTATTGTCTAGGCTATGATACGCAGTTGGATGGACAATGAATGGACTTGCTCAGGCCCAGAAATGGACAGGAAGAGAGTGATTTGAATTGCCTCTGAGAAATTGTGCAGTACTTTCAATAACCCTAAGCTTCTCCTTGAAACCATGGCTTTCTGGAAATGCTACATGGCTGACAGTCATGGAATACAGCAGTCTCTGAAGAATCAAAGATGAGCATAAAAGAGAGGTGCACAGTAGGCACATAAAGAGGATATGCCCACCACAAGCCACATTGTCAACCAAGAACTGCAGAGAAGCAGAGGAAACGATGCCAGAGATTTCGGTTTAAATGATAGATACCTCCTGTCTTCATTAGTAATTCCATAGTGATAAGCTATCTAACGGAAGGATCCTAGCATGTTGAATGGACCCCCTATGGAAGATTTATAGGACACACAGAAAAGTCACTGCAAGACCAAGTACAAAATACTCTGTTTGATGCTCAAAGCCCTTCATGGCCTAGTCTCCACCTGCCCATCCCTTTTCCCATCTTTTAACACCTTCTTCCCCATCACATACTCTTTGATCCAATGATACTGTCCTCCTTACTGTTCCTTGAAAGAGACACTCCATCTCTCATCCCTGGGCATTTTCACCAGCTGTCCCCATGCTTGGAATGCTCTCCCTCACACTGCCCTTTTCTGGCTTCTCTGGCTTCCCTCAAGTCCCAACTAAAATCCCATTTTCTATGCAAGCTTTTACCAACCCTTCATAACTACAGGACTTTCCCTCTTTTAATTATTTCCTACTTAACCTATGTATAGCTTGCTTGTTGTCTCTTCCTTGAGTCTAAGAGCTCATTAAAGGCAGGGACTGCCCGTGAGCCGAGGTTTTAGCCCCAGGGTGGCAGGGCCAGCAGCTGCCTGAAGAGACCCCAGAACACCAGCAGCTGTGGCGATTCCAGAATTATCAACATAGAGATGCCTAGGACAAAGTGAGAGGTTAGTGCCCTATGGACTTTGGAACCAGTATTTGGGGAATGCGTCAGCTTCCTCCCCTGGGGGTTAAAAGCGGCTGAGGAGACACGCCATTTTGTAGTTTTCAGAGGCAGCTCCAGCTCCTGGCCTGAAAACAGTAGGGAGATCCAGTGATCAGTCTTGGGGGGTAATCGCTCTTGCTTTAACCTCCCTGGATCTGGATAGTGATCTGGGGTGGAGGTCGTGGGTGGGTTTACAGCTTGCCAGAAACGGAAGTTGCCCCCCATACGTTCGGGACGAAAATTCCCCTATCTGTCCCAAAGACACACTGTGGCAACAAGCCCAAAAGTCAAGTAATTAAGTGGCAACATGCCTAGGCAAAGGAAACAGAAAAATGCAACCCTAGACTCCTATTTTGGGGGCATAGAGTGCGAAAAGGACTGTGAGGTCAGAAGTCCTGCTCGAAAAGCCCCAGGGGAAAACATGAGTGGGTTGCAGGCCATAGAGGACCTTAAGAAGGACTTTAAAAATCAAATAAGAGAAGTGGAGGAAAAATTGGAAAGAGAAATGAGAAGGATGCAGGAAAAGTATGAAATGAGGGTCAACAGCCTGACTGAGGAAAACAACACCTTAAAAAATAGACTAACTCAAATAGCAAAGGAGGCCCAAAAGGGCAATGAGGAGAAGAATGCCTTAAAAAGTCGAATTTGCCAGATGGAAAAAGAATCTCAAAAGTTCACTGAGGAGATTCATTCCTTCAGAGTTAGACTGGAGCAAATGGAAGCTAATGACTGTATGAGAAATCAAGATGCTGTTAAGCAGATCCAAACAAATGAAAGATTAGAAGGCAATGTGAAATATCTCATGGGATAAACCACTGACCTGGAAAATAGATCCAGGAGAGACAATTTAAAATTTATTGGACTACCTGAAAGCCATGATCAAAGAAAGAACCTAGAAATCACCCTTCAAGAAATTCTCAAGGAAAATTGCCCTGATGTTTTAGATCCAGAGGGCAAAATAGAGGTTGAAAGAATCCACAGATCACCTCCTGAAAAAGTTCCCAAAAAGAAAACTCCCAGGAATATTATAGCCAGGTTCCAGAATCCCCAGATCAAGGAGAAAATACTACAAGCAGCCAGGAAGAAACAATTTCAATATTGTGGAAACACAATCAGAATAGCCCAGGACCTGGCAGCTTCTGCACTGAGGGATTGAAGGGCATGGAATATGATATTCCAGAGGGCAAAAGAGCTGGGAATGAACCCAAGGGTCACCTACCCAGCAAAACTGAGTATTTGTTTCAGGGGAAAATATGGTCATTCAGTGGAATAGAGGACTTTCAAGCATTCTTGAGGAAAAAACCAGAGTTGAATAGAAAATTTGACATCCAGACACAGGAAGCAAGAGATGCCTGAGAAGGTAATCAGGGAAAAGAAATCAAAAGGAACTTATCAAAGTTGAACTATTCACATTCCTATATAGAAAAACAATAACTATGACTGATGAAATCTTTCTCATTATGAAAATAATGGAAGAAGGGTATGTGGTCATATGAATACATATGTGAATGTGTGTGTATATGGTTACAGTTATATATGGATAGAGGGCATAGGTTGAATTTGTTGGGAAGGGAAGATACTTAAGGGGTGAAATTATGAGGTAAGAGAGGAAAGTGGCAAGAGGAGATGGGGAGAGACAGGGTAGGGTAAACTATATCATGTAGAAGAAGCAAAGGGAAGTGGTTGCAAGGGAGGGGGAGAATAGGAAGGCAAAAAGGCAAAACCACATTCTCATTGAATTTGGTTCAGGGAGAGAATGACATACATACTAAATGGGATATCTCAACCTGCAGCAGAATAGGGGGAAGGGGGATGAGAGGAGGGATGATGGATGGGAGGGCATCCTTGGGGGGAGGGGTGGTTGGAAGTACCCACCATAGAAGAGGGACAGGATCATGTAGGGAATGGACCAGGTGGGGGGTGGGATGAGTGGGAGGGAATTATAAGCAGCCTTGTACAATATATCTACTATGATAATGTTTTGCATGGCTAGACATGTACAACATATACTGAATTACTTATCTCCCCAGAGGGAATGGGTGACAAGGGAGGAAAGAAATGGATCTGAAATTCAAGGTCTTAAGATTAAATGTTTCAAATATATATAAATACTATTATTAATACTCTTTTGCTTGTAATAGGGAGATAAGATGTGCAGGCATTGGGACACAAAGATTCACCTTCCTCTAATGGAAAAGTCGAAGGGGGTATGGGAGAAGGTATGGGAGACAGCAGATTAGAGGAATCGATATCTTGCAGGACTGCTATTCTGGGAGCGTGGGTAGGGGAAAAACAGGGGGGGGGAAATGATTGTAACTCAAAATCTGGCAGAAATGAATGATGTAAAACAGAAGTTAATAAAGCATTTGTTTAAAAAAAAAGGCAGGGACTATCTGTTGCCTCTTTTCATATCCCCATTGCTTAACACAATGCCTGGAATATTTCAGGTGCTTAATAAAAGTTTAGTGATTGGTTAATCAGCATCATTAGAGGCAGTGCCCACATCAGTGAAATTATAACTCCAAGTATCAAAGTAATACTGTTCTTTACATAACAAGTAGAAAATATATGTGTATGGATATGGCCAGCAGAGACAATGAACTTCCCCTCAAATTATATAGATTGCTTTTATACCTTTTCCCTAGTCATTCATTTGCATAGACCAAGAGAACCTTAGAGTTAAAAAGAAAAAGAAAACCTGGGGAGCCCTGAGCACCATGATTGTTAGGCAAATGGCTATTGTCTGGTTATGGCCTAGCCTGCAGGGAAACATAATGGATAATCATGATAAGTTATGGTGAGATGCCTTACTTAGGGGACCTAGTCCTGATCCAGAAAACATTGTCAAGAGGAATGGCTAAATCTCTATTCTCCTTGCCTGGAAGATAATAAGCCTTAGTGCTTAGGGAACAGCCCTACTGGAACAAAACTGGGGAAATTTTTGCCATCCCTTGGGTAAGGGTTCCTGATCTTTCTGAATTTCTGCACGGTAGTACACCAGCCAGGGCTTGTAGCTGACCCTGGAATTGAAAAAGACAAGGTCCACCATAAGCTACGTGGAACTGGGGAGGCAGCTACCACAAAAAGTAGGGCCAGGGTTCTGAGAGCAAGCTTGGAATGGGTCAATTAACCATGAGGAATGTCAAGACAAAAGCTGTGTGGCTAAACCCCCGAAGGCTACAGACCCCAAAATTACAATTCTCTATCTCCTACGTCTATTTTCAGGAAGTCGGAAGCCTCTTCCCCTGGGCATGGAAATCTCTTTTATCTTTTTTGTTTGTTTGTTTGCTTTAGAAGTTTACTTTGTCTTTATAAGGTATTAGCCACCAGGCCTTAGCTAGTCTGAGTGTACTTGTTGGGAATGGAAGGAGGAAAAAGAAGGAGGAAATAGAAGGAGGAACATTCTAGGAGAAAAAAAAATTTATACTGAGATATTTTGTAAGATGACTATCTCTTGGGGCAGTTAGGTGGCGCACTGAATAGAGCACCAGCCCTGGAGTCAGGAAGACCTGAGTTCAGATCCAACGTCAGATACTTAACACAAAAACTAGCCATGTGACCTTGGGCAAGTCACTTAACCCCAACTGCCCTCCAAAAAGCAAAAAAAAAAAAAAAAGATTACTATCTCTGGCCATGCTAATCACTGTATCTTTTCCATTTTACTATATGTGCTGCTGAAGCAAGCTGTAGCATGTGCAGCTGCCACACCCCATAAAGTTGTCTCAGCAGATGTGCTAAACCAGGTTAAGGGTAACCAAGGGGGCTCAGATTCATAGGTGAGTAAGGGAGACCTCAAGCATGTGAAGACTTCACCTGGTAGAATGGGCGGATGAGAACAATCTATTCCATCAGCCAAGAAAGCGGCTGAAGCAGAGCTTGGTCAGACATGAAGATGCCAAGGTCATCCACTACATCCCAGGCCATCACCAGGTATCCTGACTTTTGTCTTGCCACTGGCCTTTGATAACTCGGGAAAACGGAGTGAGGCTGATGACTTTGTACAACCCTGCCTCACTTAAATCCTCCTCAAGCTCAAGTCAGGACAGCACCTGTGATGCAGGGAGGGAGAGAGAGAAATGGAGAAAGAGGGATGGGGGGGTTAATGGGGAGGGGAGAGGAAGGGAGAGGGAAGGAGGTAGAGGAGACAGAGGAAGGGGGAAGAGAGACAGGTCGAGAGTGGGGGGTGAGGAGAGAGAGAGAGAGAGAGAGAGAGAGAGAGAGAGAGAGAGAGAGAGAGAGAGAGAGAGAGAGAAAGAGAATCACAGATATTTTTATGACTTCCCAGAAGAGAGAAGGAACATTATACTGGGAAACTCATCTAGACAATGAGTCAGTAGGTTGGAGGAGGGACAAACAGAAGTGGTTCAACAAACTTACTCACTCTCCCACTCCCAATCACTAGTGCTACACAAAATTTAAGAGGCAAAATCAGTATAGTAGATAGAATGTGTATAATACCTGGGTTCAAGTTCTACTTCTGATACAAGTTTGCTGTGGGGAAACATTTACAAAGCATTTCACCTCTCAATGACACAAGGAACTCTCTGAGTATAAATTACCAAAAAGGAAAAAAAGGTGTTCATTGGCATCTGTGGAAAAAGTTTGTACCCCCTGCAATTAGCCTACCCTGCATCGACAAAATCACAACTTCCTGCCACAACGAGGTTTAGGAGTATTGTTACAAAGAGTTCTAAGGCTGTCATATTGTTTAACAGCCCCTGAATGACAACTTTTTCTTTTATTTTTCATAGATATAGATGACAAAACATGGGAGGCAAGCTTCTAATTATTTTCGATGTCAAATTGTTTGAAATTCAAGTAATTTATTATAGAATTATATAAATAGGGGTGGTTAGGTGGCACAGTGAATAGAGCAGCAGCCCTGGAGTCAGGAGGACCTGAGTTCAAATCCAGCCTCAGTCACTTAACACAAAAACTAGCTGTGTGACCCTGGGCAAGTCACTTAACCCCCAATTGCCCTCCAAAAAGCAAAAGAAATAATAATTGTATAAATATGTGTCTAAAACATAATTTATTTAGTGCCTAAGGATTTACTTAAGTTTTCTTTTTAACAACTAAACATATTTAATGCATAATTTAAAACTGTAATGCTGATTGAAATTCACTTAAAAGTTATTAGCCAGTAGTAAAGTATTTCAAAAATTTTTCAGCTGGAATACTGTTATGACTCCACTGTTAGTGAAATTCATCTTTTGAGAGAAGTAAACAAATGATAGTTTATTGTGCCCTTTTCACCGAATATAAATTTTATGAAGAAGAAGTAGCATGACATAATGGAGAACTAGCCTTGGAGTGATAAAAGAGCTAAGTTCTACTCTAGTTTTTGGCTTAGACTATTTACTGTGTGATCCTGGGGAAACCATTAGTCTCTGAGTGCTTTAGGCAATTATCTAAAACTATAAAGTAGAGAGAAGGTACTAACCTGCACTGGTAAAGGGAGCTCACTCATCTGGGAGTTCTGTATACTAATTAAGTCTCAGTTCTATTTCCTATCTCCATTAAATATAAAACTTGATTCTGTAAGCAAAAATAACTAGATGTCTTTACTTCCTATAGATTGGGATAATTTTCTTAATTATTCCAATATAAACCTTGCTCTGAAAACAGACTGGTTTATGTGTAAATGTGCTTCTACAAATGTTAAGTGATGTGTTTCCCTTATTTTGAGCATGCCACCTCCAGCAGAAGAATAACCAAGACACCTCTAATCCAGATGAACAGAGCACACCACACAATAGTGACACATGAGCTTTTCAACATTGAATGGTTTGTGGTTTTCCAATGAAGTGAGTGGTCCTCTTTCTGTCTTATGACAGAAAGTTTTTATTGGTACTACTCATGTGGAGATGGTTTGACATCAACACAAATAATATAAGTAATTGGGTCTTGCAATTCCAGAATGTATAGAAAACCTGATTACTTTGGACAAAGTCTCTGGGAGGCTATGTGCATTCAACTGGGATTGGTTCCTGGAGAGTCCTCAGAAGTAGAGGCAGAAGACAAGAGAGAGGTATGGGATGTATTCTTCATCTTGAGACAGTACCTCCTCCTTGCCCCACTGTGAGAAGGGTAGATTGTAGAAATGATTCCATGGGATGGGTGGCTGCTGTAGAGGACTGATCCAGTTTATGTGGAATAAGGCCCCACCCTATCACTTGGTTCCCCTTTCCCTTCTGTGGCTCCAAGCAAAAAGGGAAGGCTCTGATTAACTAATTACACTCACATCCAGTATTTAATCAGGAAGCCCTTTCCTGCCCTAAAGTCAGACAATCACTGGCTATTGTATCATCTGAATGTTCTGTTCATTCTCCCTTCTGTTCTTATTGTTTCTCTATAATACATAAAATTAATTTAATGAGCTAACCACAGTTATGTGATTATTTGGGGAAGGATGGAGTTGGGGAGGTAGAACATGCTAGTTTGGAATAAAAGTAATATATGTATCCAAAGCTTAGTGTGGAAGCCAGCCTTGGACAAAGAAAACCCTGGGAACTTAGCAACCCCAAAGAACTGGTTACAACTGTTTTCTAAACTGGTCCAAGATTATAAAGACAGTGGGTGGGTGAATAGGAAATAAAGACCAGAGAAGGTGATAAACCATAAATTTCCCCTAGAACATTGCTGCAATCTGGAAGTTGTGAACTTTAGAGATGGCCAAGTGCACTCCTGGCTTCTTCTCCACCCCTTCCCTGTTATATGGTTCCTCATCTTTGATACTGCACCACAGTAAATTCTTCTCACACATAGGGGAAAATTGCCATATGTCAACTGGACTGAACCAACCTCTAACCTGTGGATTCGAAAATGAACAGAGCACGCTAGACACAGGAGAGTCGGGAATCAAACAGAAGTTTAATTTCAAAGTGAGGGAAATGGCTTGCAAGCAAGGAATAGAATTAGACACATGTGCCAGAGTCTGGTCCTTAGTGGGGGGACCCAAAAGGTATTATGGGGAGATCTCAATACTTATGCCAATAGTTACTTAAGGAGTTACAACCCTGACAATGATGAGACAAGTTTTATTCTATAGCAGGATTTTATGAACAGAACATGAGTACTTGTCTAAGCTTGTCTGGCGCTTGTCTCAGCTCAGAGAACACCTGCTGCTGCTCAAAGCAATACAGTAATTATACAATAATACAATAATTTATAATTATATAAAATGATTCTGTGATTTTTCTGTGGCTTAGCACAAAGGATTGTTGTTATGCCAAGAGCAGGGCACAAGCTTGCTTGCTGGGCCTTAGCTCTGGAAAACAGAGTGTTTCCTAATAACTTGACACATATGTGGGGAGCTGCCTTCTAAGTTTTACACATATACACGTACAAAAGCAGTGGTGGCAGCGGCATGATATAATGGATAGATTAAACTGTGCAACCCTCAGCAATTTTCCCTATAATAATGAAACCACAGGGTTGGTCCCATACAATATACTTCTAATGCACATACATATTTGTATGTGTGTATAAACACATATATACCTATATTCACACATGTCTATGTATATATACATATATAAATAAATGTCTATATAGGAAACACTCATTAATAAATGCTTTCAGGACTTGAAAATGAGTTTCGATACTTTCTACATCAAAAATCTTTTTTAAAAAGTGAATGAACAAGTCAATAGGTTATCAACATACAACATGGAAAAACTAGATCCCTTTTTGCCATTCATCACATGTAGCTAACATTTTCATCTTTGGAACAGTAAGGTATGATGGAGTGGCCCTTCTCTTACCACTGGAAGAAACAGCATGTGGTTATTATCATAGGTGGGTGTAATGTGTGGTATTTTAAAAATACTTTGAGGGAGGACAGAGTTAAGCTGAGCACATGAACCAGGGGAAGTAGACAGTCAGCATTTCAGCTAGACAAATACACAAGTTTAGCTGACTCGGTTTTACAAATGTGGATGATGCCTAGTGGCATTTTGGCATTTCAAAGCCTCGACCAAGAACTAAAGGGGAAGAGATAAGGACAGACAGAATGTCAGTTCTGAGAGCTGGGTTTTCACTAGGGATAGCCAGGTACTAGCTCCTCTCCAGGACTGCGTGGTGGAAGCAGTTTGCTCAGGATTCCTTTCCCAGGAACTCATGCAGGTAGGTTTTTTCCTAAAGCACAGGTCTGACCAACTCATGTTTCTACCCAAGAATCCCCCCTGGCTCCCCACCACTTAGATCATCAATAGAATCTCTTTTTGGTATTTCTAGTTCCTTACCTCTTGACTGCAACTTACTTTTCCAGCCTTACTCCCCATAACTCCCGTGGCATTAGGAAATACAAGCTATTTTTACCTCTCAAATGCAAATCCACAGCTAACTTCTGGACTTAAAACTCACAGAACATAAAGGTACGCCTTTCCCCCCTTTCCTTTATATGATGACAACAAATTAGCCATCTGACCAATCCACAAGTTTTGGGGGGTTTTCAAATTAGTCCACAAAATATTTAACACAATTCCAATGACTGGCATAGGATGAATTGAGGTTCTATTTACTTAACTACAACTTCTCATCAATAAAAAAAATCATTCTCGAGACTAAAAAGTTGCGAGAGATGCTTGCAGGACATAAAGGAAAACACTTTTTGCATTACATAAGGAGAAAAAAAAACTGTTTACTCAAAAAACCAGGAGAGGAGTCACTGGTTAAATTCATTTACATTTCTAAAGTGGGATGGGGGAGGGTAGGCCTCAGAGCCCGGAAGATCCGGGTTCAGGTTCTGCCTCTAATACATACTGGCTGTGTGCGCCTGGGAAAGTCACTACACCTCTCGGGGTGCCGAGAACTCGTTGCAGAAGAGGTGCCCGCCTGCCCTGGTGCAGAGTTAAACCCCAGGCCCAGTCCCGACTCTACCTAGTCCTCTCGTTTGAGATCCTGGGTACACGAGCTTCGTGGAGGCCGAGCCAGAGCCCGGGCCCGGGCCGCCCGAAGGCCGCTCCGCCTCAGCAGAGCCCGGCTAAGCCTCCCCTCCCTGGCCCGCCTCAGCTCGGAAGTCGCCGGTCGCCCCCTAGGCTCCGGTTCGAGCGCGAGCGGAAAGTCCCAGGAGGCTCGTCTAGGGCCTACTAGTCTCTGGGCGCCCCCTTCCCCGGCACCGCCTCCCAGAGCAAGGGAGCCGCCGCGTCGCCCATAGCAACAAGCCCCTCCCTCTGCCGCAGCATCCGCGTCTGCGGCCCTGGGGCCCCATGACCCACTTTGGGAAACGAATCTCAGCATCTGTTTTTACCGCTAGGGGGCGGTTACTTATTGTTTGACGGATTTAAATCGTTTGGGAAGGGGGAGGGGCAGTTTATGAACTAACGCTCCGGTCTCGACTCCACCCCAGCCCCGCCCCCTCGCTCGGCCACTGGGACTCCCTCTCCCTCCGCCCCCCAGCCCGTCCCTCCTGGGACGTCTCTCCGTGTGACTCTCGTAGATGCGCGCGCGGTCCTCACGCTCCGGGAGCGCGCGCGCCGCTGCCACCACCTCCGCAGGTCCGGCGCAGCCCGTGTCAGTCGTTGGCTGCGGGAGGGCGGCGGTGATGACGGCCGGCCGTGACGGGCCCGCCGCGGCAGCGCCTCCTCCCTCTCCTTCCGCCACCGCCGCCACCGAGGCCTCGTCAGACCCATCATGAGAGGTGAGTTCCGCGGAGGCGGGTGGAGCCGGGGGCCGGAGTGCCCGAGGCTCTCCTCCGGGGGATCTCACAGGGGAGGGGAGGAGGTGGGGAGGCCTTTCCGCGTCACCCTTCCCTCTTCCAGAGAAGCCCTTCCTCACCTGCCCCCTCCCCGCCTTTCCGGGCTCCGCTCCTTACGCCCCCTCCTCCACCCCCTGACACTGACCCCTGGGCTCGGACTCCGTGCCTTTGCATTGGCTGTCCCCCGTGCCCGGAACGTTCGTCCGCCCTATCCCTTGGCTTGCCTAGCTCACCTTTCCCGGGCACTTCCCTAATTCTAGTCCCGTTCTTCCGTGGATTATCTCCAGTTTATCGTGTCTGTAAGCCTGTTTGCACATGGTTGTGCCTCGTACATAGTAGGGGCTTAATAAACGCCTCTGGACGGACAGTGAGCTCACAGGTTTCGCCCTTTGCATCCCAGCATTTAGCAGTTTCTGGCACGATGTAGGCGTTTAATGAATGGTCGTTGACTGACTGAAGCTGGCAGCTCCTGCACAGGAGCCCGGGACTGCACTTTCACATGGGGCGGGGTCTGTTTAGGGGCCAGAGCCACCCCAGCTTGCTTGCCATGGAGGAGCCAGAGCTGTCCAGCCCGGGGCCTTTGGGTCCGAGGTGGCTTTTTGTGTGCTCCATAGGAAGGTTTGATGCCACCCACCCCAGGCGTTTTCGTCCCGGTCAAGGGATCCACTCCTGTGCCCACGGCATTTTTAAAGGGTACAGATTGTCATTTTACCCTCTTCCAACTGAAGGTTGACTTGGCAGAGTTAATCTGTGACTGTCAACAAGTGACTTTTTTTTTTATGAGCTGTTAGTAGTCATTTAGCTGCATTCTCTTAAAAAAATAAATATGCTTTGCTGTTGACTTGAGCATTAATTATGGGTAATCATGAAGCATTATTTGGCTCCAGTCTTCCAGAAGGCTGCATGGGGTAGAACTATAACTAAACTGAGCACCAAGTTTACCTTTTTTTATGGGATATATTTATTTATCACTGTGATACTAATTAAAGGCATTATTTCCTATATTTTTCCTAGAAACGCCAGGTGTTTTTGCAGATACTTTATATATCACTTGCCCTCCTAATGGTCTAGTGAGATAAAGATAATCTAGATGATACTGTTCCAAAATTACATATTAGCAAACTGAGGTATTGAAAACTAATATAGTAAGAATTAGAGTTATTAGAATTTAACTCTCTTCTGTGAACATTTGTTGGGCATCTATTCTAAGACATTAACCTACTGCCTCCCCCTTGTAGGACTCATTTGTTGTTATTCAGTCATTTTCAGTCATTTCTGACTCTTCATGACCCCATTTGGGATTTTCTTGGCAAAGATACTCAAGTGGTTTGTCATTTCCTTCTCCATCTCATTTTACACATGAGGAAACTCAGACAAACAAGGTTAACTGGATTGCCCAAAGTCACAGGTAACAGGTGTAAGAGGCCAGAGTTGAATCCGGGTCTTCTGACTCCAGGCCTGGTGCTTTATTCACTGCTCAACCTAGCTGCCCTCCATTAGAAGTATTCTAAAACTTCATGTTTGCATAAGGATTTTTGCTGTAAGAAATTCACATAAGAAAACGTGGTGGTAGTAGGTCTCTGTTACTAAGGAAGGAATAGGGATCTAGTAACAAGTGATATAAATCTGAAATAGTGAGAGGGGTATACCTTCTGTGGTAGGTGGTTCTGGCAAATAAAAATCGCTAGTGGACAATATATTGTTTTCTCTGTTAACTAGTTCTCTTCCCAAATGTATTAAAAAAAATTATTTTTTACTATTTACTTAGGAGACATAACCCTCAAACAAATAAATCTGGATCAAAGGAAAAGCAGTCCAAGGCCATGCAAGCCAGCTGTAGTCACCTTCACAATCTTCCAGGAACTGGAGGCAGTGAGACTGCCTCAACTTCTCCTTGTGGCCATACTGTAAGAATGACTGGTGAAGGCTCCTGCCATCATCCTGGAGATATTCACATCCAGATAAGCTCTGTACCTGGAGAGTGTGGTGAAAGGCCAAGCCCTAGAAACTTAAGGTCTGGTTCCCAAAGCAATACTCAGGGCTGCATACACGGTCGATTAAGAAGTCATTCACACAGTGAAGCAAGGCAGCCTGATGATGCTACCATGGAGTCAGGAGAAAATGGCAGCAGCTCTATCTCTGAATTTCGCTATCTCTTCCACTGGCTGCAGAAAAGTCTTCCATATATTTTGATTTTGTGTGTCAAACTTGTAATGCAGCATATAACAGGTATAACTTATTATTAAGTAACTAATTTTTACTGCTAAATTAATTTCATTTATTTACTGGATAATTTAACATTCATTTCAGTTATTTTTGTTAGCTTTTACAATGTTGTATATTTTGTTTTAATTTGTCTTAGCTTTCCATAGTCCATTGCTAGCTTGAATACTTTTGGAGGTTGAACATTTCATTTTGCTATCTTGAAACTCCTATTTGATTTTTTTTCTTCCAAATAACTGGCACTTATTTTCTAACAGGCATTTCTCTTGGAATTGGGCTGCTAACAACTTTTATGTATGCAAACAAAAGCATTGTAAATCAGGTTTTTCTAAGAGTAAGTACAACATTCAGCAATTAAACATTCTTTGAAACACCAAATTTCTCTAGATTTTCATGCTAACTTTCGAGAGAAATGGGAAGGCTAGATCATGTTAATTTGACAGACATAAACGTATACACTGTTGACATTCATAAGGTTTCATTCTCAACCACATCACATGGATAATTTGCCTATTTTTATGTTGCATTTCCTTATCTGATCTGAGAAGAGAGTATGTGGCTGGAATCCTGATAGTAGAGGAATGCTTGTTGAATGAAGTTTTTTTGGTTTTAGAAAATACCTTCTAACCTCCTAGAAGGGGTTAACTAGGTAAGTGCCTCTGTTCTGTGAGCCAGTTTGACCATATTTATAATAATAGAACTACCCATAAACACTTTTTGCCAAATATACTACTTATTTTAGGGTAGAACTGGGATTAGAAAAAAATATGTTGAACTTTTACTGGTCTTTCTAATTTTAAGAAAACCTAGTAAGTATATCATAACATAATTGGTGAAGTAGATAATTGCTTAGAAAGTATATCCCCATATTAATCTATGAGAAAATAGAATTAATTTACTGAGTTTCATTTTAAGGCAATTTTACAAATATGCATATTCCAGTTATGGCTCACAGGCAGAAATAGGCCTTTTTACAGTTTGGCAAAGAGAACTGCAAGTACAAAAAAAGAAATAGTCCCATATAAGATTTACCCAATAAAACTAATTAAATATTTTTTTACATTTAAGATGAGTCAACCCATTTAGTTAATTTGCAAAATATTTTTGATTAAAAATGAATTTTTAAAATGACCTTTAGAAAACAAATTTCACTAACTTTAATGCTCAGTTAAAATAGTAACATTTTAAAAATTCAAATAAATATTTTAAAAATTAGCTTCCTTTTAAAAAACCTAGCCCAAGTGCAACTTGTTTGTTTTTTTGTAGTTGGCCAGAAGTCCTTTATACCAGTTTACATGTGGTCTAACCTACTTGAAAATAGGCTTTAAGATACTTTTTTTTATCTTGAGGAAAACCTGTATTTGCAAAATTCGTCTTAAAATCAATTTTATTGCTTTACTAAAAACTAAAATTACAAATGATAGTGACTAGAATGAGATACAAATGAGCCAGATGTTCTCTATACTTAAAGCAAATCACTCCATAAAAATAACTTCAAAAATCTGGAATTGACTATTACATTTAATACTATTCATATGCATTTAAATTCTGGAAAAATTCAGTTCTAAATTATGAAACTGTTTTATTTTACAGGAAAGGTGCTCAAAGGTACAGTGTGCTTGTTTACTGGTATTCTTAGCAGGATCTTCCGTTCTCTTATATTACACCTTTCAGTCTCAATCACTTTATTACAGGTAATTGGAGCACATGTCCCATTTTTATGCATGTCAGTATCTGCTGGAAACTTTAGTTTTTCAGGTGTCAACAAAGACCTATATAGGCTGCTTTCCAGGTGTCATAAGGGATTTAGAGCACTTAGAGACTTCATACCAGGAGGGCAGTTTGTGGGATGTTACAACATAGAATGGAGGTAGAAGACAGAATTGTTGGTTTTATTCATATCTCAGGCTTAAATAAAGTGGAATCCAGGTTGCATTTTGAAGTAGTGTAAGATACAGGTTGGCTTGTGGCTTGATGGTAGATTTAAAACTAGATTATGTCCAAAAATGAAGCCAAACATTCTTTTTTTGTTGTTGTTTTTTGTTTTTTTGGAGGAGGGACAGTAGGGCAATTGGGGTTAAGTGACTTGCCCAAGGTCACACAGCTAGTTTTGTGTTGTGTCTGAGGCGCATTTGAACTCAGGTCCTCCTGACTCCAGGGCCAGTGCTCTATTCACTGTGCCACCTAGCTGCCCCGCCAGACATTCATTTTTAAAATTCATGTTAAGAAATCTAAAATTTTAATTACTATCCTTTTGAATCAAAATTTGAATTTTAAAAAATTTTATTATTCTATATAAACAAAATGTTTTTAGCAGACTTTTTAAAAAATATAGTAACATTTTGTCCTCAGTAATAACTTGATGTATTTCTTTTGGTAGCTTAATCTTTTTAAATCCTACTTTGGATTTTTCAAGCTTCTGGGAGGTACTCTGGATTGTGGGAATTACAGACTTCATCCTTAAATTCCTCTTCATGGGCTTTAAATGCCTTATTTTGTTGGTGCCTTCTTTTGTGATGTCTTTTAAATCCAAGGTAAGAAAGTAACTTCTCTTCATATGGGGAAAATGTTATCTAACAATGTTGAAAGGGTTGGATTTAAAGGCCTCCCTCCTGCAATAATTTCTTTAATTAAAAGGATCAGATATGAAAAACCTAATGCATTTACCTCAATTATCTGTATGTGAAGTCTCTAGTTTGTGGATTATTTTGCAGCAGTTTTCATCTCTGGCTGGCTACTCTCTACTGTTAGCTGGGATTTGTTTGAAAAATGCAAACTGAATGGCCAAAGGAGCCATAGAGGAATAATACATCTACTACAAAGAAAAGTAGGAC
This sequence comes from Gymnobelideus leadbeateri, assembly GCA_011680675.1. Taxonomy (NCBI): domain Eukaryota; kingdom Metazoa; phylum Chordata; class Mammalia; order Diprotodontia; family Petauridae; genus Gymnobelideus; species Gymnobelideus leadbeateri. Next base: position 210,643 of record WOXC01012107.1, on the reverse strand, counting down.
TAAATTAAAATACAGGTTTAACTTTAGGGGAGTTTAGGTGTCTTCTTTCTTGGTGTTTGACTGTGATTCTTCAGTAAAATCTTAAATCAGAAAAAGAAGTAATTAAAACTTTTCTGAGGTTTTTCATTCTTTCATACCTGATCACTTTATTGATGATTTCAGTTTTTGATACTTCCCAGGTGAAGATATTCATCCTAAAATTTAGCGTAGAGTTAGATGATTTACATAGTCATACAAGTTTTTCTGACTGTTCTAAGTAGCAGAATAGAAAGCTGAATTCCTGAGTTTCCATCCTGGCTCTGGTACCCTTTGTCCTTGAGCAGACTGTTTCTGGGCCTGATTTCTCATTTGTAAAGTCAAGAGTGAGAGTGGAGGGATTTGAAAGTGTGATCTTTTCCAAGCTCTAAATAATATGATTCTGTGAAGTCTTATGATAATGAGACTTAGGATTTGATAATGATGATTAATTTGTCTTCCTATCTAATAATTGTCTCAATTACATTGTATTTAAAATTGAGCTATATTTTATTCCTTATTAAAACAGTATTTGTAGAGCTGTTTAGTCTTCATTGAAGACTGGTTAACATATTTTTACTATGTGTAATACCACTTTCTTAAAATTACTCTGGGTACTGTTTTAAAATAAATAAATTCCTTATATAATAGGAGAATCAGGCTGTGATTATAAGCTCAAGTATAGGAATCTATATCTGTTAATTTCTTAGGCAAACTATCACGCTATGGACTTCACTACTATTTGTAGGAGACAGTAGGAAGACTACTGGGTAGGGATCTGGATCCATGGTTCAGGTCCTAGTTCTGTTCCTTAACTGCCCATGTGACCGTGGGCAAACCTCTTTATCACTCTAGGTCTCATTTCCTGATCTGAGAAATGGAGGGACTAGATTAAAAGACTTTTACAATCTCTTTAGGCTCTAAATCTAGGACCTTATTATGATATATAGAGCTATATATAAAGCTATGTACTTAAAGCTCATTGTGGATTTATGTGTGTTTCCCCTTCTTTAGGGCTATTGGTATATGCTCATAGAAGAATTATGCCAGTATTATAGAACTTTTGTTCCTATTCCAGTTTGGTTTCGTTACCTTGTTAGCTATGGAGATTTAGGAAGCAGTGTAACAGGATGGAGTCTTGGGATTCTGCTGGGTCTACTCTACCTCATTCTAAAAGTATGTAATATTTAACTTGATTTTGATAAGTTTACCAAAATCTTGTAGGAAGTATTTCGGGAGAGTGACTGTCAATTGGGTTGATAGTTGAGGTTTAGACCCTATTACTGATTAAATAATCACAGGCAAATCACTTAACCTTGCTGAACCTCAGTTTTTTTTTTCATCTTCAAAAAGGGGGTTATAAAGGTAAGGCAATTAGTTTAATAATTGAATTAGTGTGAAAAGTTAGAAATCATACCTGTTAGTATTACTATTTAGTGTTTACTTGAGGGCTCCATACTTTAATCTATCCTACCGCTATGGTGAAGTAATAATAAATATATCAAGACGAAGCCAAACTACACTTTCCTCTTTCTGGTTTCTGACATCATGATGTTCATTTTTACCTACTGCAAGTTTAGAGGTATGATGGACAGAGTATACGATGAAATAAGAAGCTGCAGGTAGGATTTGTCATTTTAGATTTCAGTTGATCCGAAGTTGGACTATAACAGCTTGGCAAAGAGTTGTTTTAATTCTAAATTTAGTAAAGATTCAGTGAATTAAATTGAAATCAAATTTGAGAGACAATCTTAATATGGAATTAAAGGAATCTTTAGTTAGTACGTTTTCAGAAAATTGACCTAAGATTTAAACTATTAGATTTTGAACTAGATGATTTTGGGGGTGCGGGTGGGATCATCACGTCACTGAAAATTGCATTAAATCTTGGAAAGATGTAGGTTTTTGCAGTAAACACACTTATTCTCTATTTCAGCTTCTAGACTTTTTTGGGCATCTGAGAACTTTCAGGCGGGCTTTACGGATATTTTTAACACGACCAGTAAGTATTCCATTTTCTAGCTACAGAAAAATACTATTTGGATTTTGCCTTAGAAAATACTATGTTGGGGGGTGGCTAGGTGGTGCAGTGAATAGAGTGCCAGCTCTGGAATCAGGAGGACCTGAGTTCAAATGTGGCCTTAGACACTTACCGCTTATTAGCCATGTGAGTGGGGCGGCTAGGTGGCACAGTGAGTAGAGCGCCGGCCCTGGAGTCGGAAGGACCTGAGTTCGGATCCGGCCTCAGACACTTAACGCACACACAAACAAAAACCTAGCCGTGTGACCTTGGGCAAGTTGCTTAACCCCAATTGCCCTCCAAAAAAAAAATAAAAAATAAATTATTACCTGTGTGATCTTGGGCAAGTCACTTAACCCCAATTGTCCTCCCGAAAAGCAAAGAAAAACAAAAAAGAAAATGCTATCTTGGTAGAGTATTCCAAGAAGTGCTCAAGAATATTTTCTTATGTAAGTCATTGAATGGTTTCCTATTTCACACTGTGTTTGCATTTTCCCCTTTTTTTGTCACTTGGAACTGTGATAAGACACTGGTTTTCTCTCTTTAAGCAGTCAGTAAGAATTTGTTAAGCGCTTAAGCACTAGGAATATAAAGAAAGGCAAAAATATGGTTTCTGTCTTCAGGGAGTTTTCTAACAGGGGAGACAACATGCAAATAACTGTATATACAAGAATAGGGTGGGAGCAGAAAAGGCCTCTTAGTGTTAAGCCAAGCTGGAGTCTTACTGGAAGCCAGAAGACAGGTGAGGGTGGAGATTTCTGGTGTGGAGTACAGCCAGTGAAAAGGCATGGAATTGGGAGATGAGTGTTGTGTGCCAAGCCACAATCAGAAAGCCAGTATTGCTGGATTGCAGAGTATATGGAAAGGAATAAAGCACAAGAAGACGGCTCATAAGGGACCAGGTCCTGAAAGGGTTTTAAATGTTAAACAAAGGACCTTATATTTGATCCCGAAAGTAATAGGGAACCACTGGAATTTGTTGAATAAAAAGTTACATTGTGAAATCAGTGTTTTAGGAAAATCACTTTGGCAGCTAAGTGGAGGATGGGTTGGAGTAGGGAAAAGATTTGTGGCAAGGGGACTTAATGTGAAGACTGTTTCCATAGTTCAAGCAAGAAGTGATGAGGGCCTGAAACAGGTAGCTGTGTGAATAGGGATTTAAGCAGAAAAATGACAAGACTTAACATCAGATTGGATATGTGGAGTGAGTGTGAGAGAGAAGCCAAAGATGACACTGAGGTTATAGGCCTGGGTGACTAAGTTGGAAGAGAGGAGGATTTGGAAGCAAAAGTTCAATTTTGGAAATAACTGCTTTTGAGATGTCTCCAGAACTTTGAAATGTCCAATAGTAAATGGTGATGAGAAACTAAAAGAGAAGTTAAGGCTGGATATATAGATCTGGGGAATAATTTCCATAGAAATGATCATTAAGTCCATGGAAGCTGATGAGACAGACCACCAAGCAAGATACTATAAGAAGGGGATGAGGGCCCAAGACAGAGCCTTGGGAGATAATCCAGTGGGTATAATTTAGAGGAAGATCCAGCAAAGAAGGCTTGGGAGCTAGCATACTAGGAGGAGTACCAGGAGAGAGAGTAGTGTCACCAGAAGAGTCTATCCAGGAGGAAAAGGTAGAAATGTTGAAGGCAGAGAGGTCAAGAAGGATGAAGGTTAAGAAAAGGCCATTATTATAGGAGTTCCAAAGTTTTTAATGCAGTTTTAAGCTGTACTTTTGAAAGACCCTGTATCTAGTAGTTAAGAAACCTTTGATAACTTTGGAGAGAGCAGATTCAGTAAAATGATGAGGTCAGAAGCCAAATTGAAGAAGATTTAGATTAAAATGAAAAGTGTTTTAACACTTTTCACAACTAGATGCTGATTGCTACAGTGCATGTAGATAGGATTTATGTGCATTTACATGTGCATTTCAGATAGGATTGTGTTCAAAAGTAAAAGTTTAGCAAGGATGCTCTGTGCTACATACATTTTTTAAATGGATCTCTCATGGATAAAGCTTATCATATATACCAAGGTAAATACAGTAGAACTTTATGAGATACTACAGTTGATGTCTTAGAAAATAGTGCCCAAAGAGATGAAAACTGCATGCTTCACCCTTCTTTGCATAAGTAGAGGACTCTATAGGTGTGGAATTGCATATCCTGTCAGATCTGGTTAATGTGTTTAGTTTTGCTGAGTTTCTCTCTTAAGGTATTTGCCCCCAAAACTTAAGGTTTTTCAAGAGTTTATTAATGTTGCCTTAAAAATTGAGCTTTTATTTCCCTTCCATTTCTAGATCTGCTGTTTGCCTCACAATACTATTCATTCTCAGTTAGCTCCCACTAGTATAAGATTAAACATTCTTTCACTTTATAATAGCTAGCTATACTACATAGCACTTTAAGGTTTACAAAACACTTTGTGTATGTTTATCCTCATACTAGTACTGTGAGGTAGGTATTATTATCATCCTTATTTTACAGATAAGGAAAATGAGTCCCCTAGAGGCTGAGTGACTTGCCCAGGGTCACACAGCTCTTAAAAGTATCTGGGATAAAATTCAAACTCAGGGCTTCTTGACTCTGATTTTATATATGAAAATTGCTTTGCAAAATCTCCCTTACTGAGGTAGTGATTCCCTGTCCCCTCTGTTGTATGATTTCACTGCTTTCTGCCATTTAGATAAATCCCTTTGAGATTTGAAAACCAGTCTGATTCTAGGAAGACTGCTAAAGATTTGAATATCACACATATTTTAGGGGGGAAAGAATAGAGGAGCAGAGACCTTGGAAATTAAGAATATGAATAAGAGAAAATAAAAAGTAAAATTTCTTATTTTTGTAGAGTTATGGGGTGACAGCCTCCAAGAGACAGTGTTCAGAAGCTGATGATCTTTGTTCTATCTGTCAGGCTGAATTCCAGAAGCCTATCCTTCTTGTCTGTCAGGTAATTATAAATAAGTTGCCTCAAATCCATGCAAATGCTCCCCAATGTGCAACCCCAGCCCCTATTCCTCCAGCTCCTGCCAGTGCTTAGTTAATTTATGAAGATAATAGCAGGAATACCATAGGAAGCTATTGGAAGGGGTAGATTAAATTTTTGGAGCTGTAAATAAAGCAATTTGGAAAATTCTGGGGAGAAAATCCAAATTCTCTTTTTAGATTTTGAAAATGATTTGATTTTAAATTGTCCCTTTGACAGTCCTGAAAGGTACCTACACCTGGGCTAAAGTGTAATTTTAAAAGTATATATATCACCACCATTAAGATCACTATAACTTGAATTATTAAACTGTCATGTGGCTAATATTGTAGAACACATATTCAGAGCCAGGAGACTTATTTCCTGGATCTGCCGCTATAGTTAGAATTTCTAAGGGTCTTACATTTATATCCAAATTTAGGATATCATCTAAGTTGTTCTGAAAATCTTATGAAATGTAATAGGCATTTTAGATAATAAAATGTTAGGTAGACTGTTTACCAAGTATAAAAGCCAGTTCTTGCTTCCATTACAGCATATATTTTGTGAAGAATGTATCACGTTATGGTTTAATAGAGAGAAAACATGTCCACTTTGCAGAACTGTTATTTCAGACCATGTAAACAAATGGAAAGATGGAGCCACTTCATCACATCTTCAGATTTATTAAATCCTGTCAACTGCTATTTGGTGTTTATAAGATGCTGGTTTTCATTTGATGTTTGACTAAGTAATGTGGGTACTGCTATAACTGAATTTTAAATGGATTTCCAGTGTTTCTAGTTCGAAACTAAACTTAAGCATCCAAATCAGACATTTTAGACTATTAGAAACAAATTAAAGAAAATTCTGTCTACAGACATGAAATTTTAAGAATTAAATGGGTAAAAAGCAACCCTGTGTTATTTTGACTTTTCTTCTAATTCAGTTTTGTTCAAACAACATTTTCATCTGTGTGTATTTAAAGATCTGTATAATGATAAAATAATTAGACATTCTCAGTATGTAGTTGGTCAATAGTAGTACTTTGTTTTAAGGAACTCAGGCATTGTTTCCTGCTAGAATCAAAATCTTATTTTTTCATGGTTTTAAGGTACATATATGTAAAACAATTCTAGCTTTTTAGAGAGCATTGATTTTTATAAACCCAATTCTGAATTATTCCTAGAATTCTTATGCCACTGTAAGGTATTTCAGTGTATTTTTCCTTTGATGGCTTTTAAGAATAATAGGAATATTTCCTATAAAATATTTTATAAAACTTATATTTTTAAAATGTAAAATTCTAAATACTATATTTTGTCTAAATCAGATTTTCCAAGTCAAAGGAACTGACTAGGGAAGGTATATTTTAACCTGTATTGTTAACTGTCCCTCTGTCTAGCAATCAGTGAGAATAAATGAAATTTTAAAAATTTGGTGAACGTTATACATACATGTATACATATATATGCTGCTGTCAAATGTTTTATTATTTTGCTTTTAACTAGTGCTATTAATCATCTTAAACGATTAACAATATAATTCATTGATTATGAAGGCTTTTGTACCAGGGCAAACTCCATAAACTTAACCTGAATCTGAAAGGATTCTTCATTACATATTTACTTTAAGCTACAAATTTAGCTTCTTTTAATCTTTTCTATCCATTTTTTTAAGAACTACCTCTGTAGTTCACTGTTGGGCTACTGCCCTTGGAAAATCAGGCATTCTTATATTAGTAGTAATTATATGACTTTAGTGTATTACTTTGTGACTTATTTTTTGGTTACACAAAGGCTGATATTTCCTTTGAATTAACTTGGTCACTATATCAAAGGAAAGCATATTTGGTCTTTCTGCTTCCCTGAGGAAATGGCATTGAAGTGTTATCAAATGAGTCAAGATCTACATAAATGGAAAAATTGTCACATATTGAATTAATGGGCTAATTTTCAGAGTTGGTGACATTTTTATTTTTTTTAGAAGAAAACTAGATTAAAGAACCTAGTAGAGAAGTTTTATTTAAATGAAAAGTTTAAATTTTTTTATCAAATTATTTTACCTTTGGTTTTAGTTGTATATAAATCAAAAGAACTTTCCATTTTTGCTGCTGCAAATGTATAAGTTGTTTTATGATTTCTGTAAAAGCAGCATATTTTAGACTATTAGAAACAAATTAAAGATTTGCATCACTGTATTTCAAAGGGTAATATTTGTACTTAATGTATTTTTCCAATGTCAGCTTTTATTAAATCAGTTTTCTGTAAATTCTTTAGTTTAAAAGCTTGTTAGGGTATGGGAATTTACTGAAATTGTGTTATAATTAGTATTCAATTAGAGTTTGCAACCATGGTGTCTCTTAAATTGTAGTATGACTTACTGGGTGGAGCAACTAACTTTCTCTCTTCAATTCTCCCTAAGAGTTTGCTACAAGTTGAGGGAGTGGGAGGGTTGGGGTAGGTGTTTCTGTCCTACCAGCTAAAGCTTTAGAGCTTCTACTGTTTAAGAGCCAGTATTCCTTAGCATACTCCCCTATCTGCCACACTGGTGTGGGTAGTCCGAATGAAGAAAGGAATGTAGAGAAAATTGATAATTAAGATTAGATCAGGCTGATTGAAGGTACATCCAACTACTAGAACATAGTTCTTTTTTTGGAGGGTGGCAGGCAAGGTTATTGGGGTTAAGTAACTTGCTCAGGGTCACACAGCTAGCAGATGTCTGAGGCTTGTTTTGAACTCAGGTCCTCCTGACTCCAGAGTTGGTGCTCTATCCACTGTATCACCTAGCTGCCCCCTAGATTCCTAGGTTCTTAAACTGGGGTCCATGAACATGTTTTAAAAAATACTTTGATAACTGTCTTTCAATAGAACTAGTTTCCTTTGTAATCCTATGTATCTTATGCATTTGAAAACATTATGAGGAGGGTCTGTGACACTAAAAAGGTTAAAAGCCCTGGGATAGATTGTATGATGGATATCTTATAGATGGGGGATATGCATCAACAGTTGGAGGGTTTATAGTGAAACATATACCATTGTTATTCTAATTCTCAATTTCTTTCTGGAATGTCCTCCCACCTTGTAAAATTACTCCTTAGACCTTAAATAATGCCTGCCTTAGCACCAGTACTCCCCTCTAACTTTAGCAGTGATTTTCCTCTCTACTGGAATTAACACTTTGTGCTACCTTTTCACTTGTATATTGTTTTATGTTAGTTATTTGGGTCTCAGCCCATTCCTAGACTGTAAGCTCGTTGAGGGCAGGGACTGTGCCTTATCTAAACTGCTTGGAATGTAGTAGCTCAGTGCTGTTACACAGGTGACTAATAAATTTTGAATTTGAAGCCAGTTTGAGACTAAAAAAGACTTTTAACAGCACATGATTTAACGTTGTTTTAACTTTTCCTGGTTTGGAAAATACTACTACAGCAACCATAATGCAGCTAAATCCCAAAGTCACTTCAGCTCTGTATAATATAAACTCCCAACAATTAGAATCCATACCTAATACCTACCTTGCTAAAACAGTTATCAAAAGAGAATGGATGGGACATGGGGCCATAAACACACTGGTGAATTAAAGGCACCCTTATGCTAGCCTTCCCTTAGGGGAATGTTGCAAATATAAGAACTAAAGCATGTGCCCTGAAACAAAGTCTGCCTTCTTTCTCTCAACACAAGCATCATGAAGGGGCTCAATTATTTCAGACAAAGGTGTGATGTCACTTCGAGACTATTAAAAGCAAGGTATTAAAAATCACTATCATATGTGACAGTCTCTCTCTGCAGGATGTCATGAGTAAACCTATCCTACAATGGAAAGCTGGATACTAAGACTTCCAGAGGTTGGTTCCTCATATACAAACATCCCCTAGATGAGCGTATAACTTCCCCGTCTCTGTAGTTATGGTCAGGGTCTCATTCCCTTACCCATCTTATTTTTAATCTTATCTTGAATGATTCTTCTGGAATGGATTTCAGATCACCTGTTAGATGTTCAAGGTGCCACACTGGACTCTATACCATGTTCTACCTTCTATTAGTTGTGCAAATGTATCTCATCCTCATTGTAAACTCTTTAAAAGTAGACTTATTTCATCTTTATATTTCTCCCCAGTGCAGTGCCCACAGGCAGGCATTTTAAGTGTGAGCCATTTTGTACTGTCTCAGTGATTTAGCTCCTGAGTATTTTTAGAATCTTGAGGTTTTGTTTTGTTTTTTTTTTTTACAGAGGGGTGAGTGGAATGGGAGAACTTTTGTTTTTAAATTCATTTTGCTCTCTGGCCTCAAGCAGTTTAAATATCTCCACTCTCTTTTCATTCTCCCCAAATCCCCTCCAAAAACTACAAGCACTACCACCATCCTCATCAACATAAAAAACACCCTGTAAAACTTCAAAGCTAAGATTTCATTCTAGTCTCCAAAGTGGGTTAAGAAAGGAAAAGAGAAAATCCTTAGTAAAAAGTAGTAGTGATAAATGGGGAACCAAAGGACTTGAGAACCTGTGTAAAAGCCAATCCTAATAGTTCCTTCACTGATCTTCATTCATTTGTCTTGTTTCCTGGCTTATAGATCTATAGACCTTGTTCCAAGAACAGGATAGTGTGCTAATTGCTGGGAATACTGCCAAAAAGAGGAGGTCTATTCTTTGGCTTCCCAAGTTGGAACCCTCAATGTTTCCCCACAGAAACATTTTATGCACATTGGTATATAAGTGATCATTGTGCCTGACTTAACTACACAAAGTATGGAATTTCTTTGTGAAAATACATTCTAGGACAGCTTAGATCAGTCATGTAGTGAGACTTCTTTTAACTAGAGATTTGTCTGCCTTCTATCAATAGTTTGTCATACATATCAATAATTGCTGTTCTTATGGGTGAGACTGACTTAAGAGTAGAAAAAGCACTAGCCTTAGGGCCCTGGTTTTAAATCCCACCTCCGTAACTTTTACTACTTCTGTGACTTTAGGCAAAGTCAGACCTTAGTTGGGCCTGAAAATGAAAAAGTTAAGACTATATGTCTGTCCTCTGAGGTTGGTGCCAGCTCTGGATCTATAAGCCTAATCCAAGGCCTTCTGAAAATAATACTGGACTTAGAGCTAGGTATCTTAGCAGGACAGTGTTTTCATTTAAAAAAGGCAAGCAAACAAATAAAATCTACCAACCAGCACACAATTAACTTTCAAATGGCACTATTTATATGGATTGGGTGGCAATTAGAACCAGAATTTTAATTACTAGTTGCCTTTTCTTGGCAGAAAAGCCAGTTGTTGAATTTGAACAATCCATACATGCATAGTAAAACTGGCTTATATACCATATTTGTCCAATTTGAATACATTCCAATTATTTCTAACTAGACTTAGAACAATAAATAAAATGACTTCTAGTTCATGTTCATTCAAATTTGTATTTAATTGCTATTTACATCCATTCATTCTGAAATAAAGTATATTTTATTACAGTAAACTAAATACAAGATGAAAAGCAGAAAAGGTGTTACCCTCATACCACTCCTAGTAAGGCAGCTGAATAATTTATTCTGATAGATGGATGCAAAGCCAACTTGGGATAGCAGAAAAAAGAACCATTGAAAAGAGCAAACACAACATAGGTGAACCATCCCCCTTAGATGTAACAACCATATCTCTTTTAAGACAAATCTTGTGCTATTATGAATTAAGACAAATGAACAGTTCTGCATATTCTTTCCCAACGAGACATATGGATCCAAATACTTTAGTATATATTTGTCTTTTTCCAGACTGCTAGTGACTACTACTAATGGAAAAGGAGATATGAACTTCAATGGTTATTCTTCAACACCACCCTTTTCCCACCTCCCCCCACTCCTTGAGTTTAAGTAAAAAAAATTCACTATTTTAAATATGGCATCAAAAGAGACAATCCTTCATAAACTCAGTGTTTCTTATATAAATAACCCTTTGGGCTATATAAATAAATCTTAACTAGTGACCACATAACTACAAATTCCCCTAAATACTGTGTCCTGTGTTAAACATGAAGTTTGTTGCTTCACCATCTCTCTGTACATGAATTCCTTTCAGGATATAACCATATATTACCTAGATTTTAATAAAAGTTGAAATTGTGGCATACCAAACATGCATCTTACCCCAATTATGTCTACATCAAAAAAATAGAATTGGGGGGAAGACACCAAAAAGTTACAAGGATTAAATTAGCTTAATTGCAAGGAGTTATAAAGGGAAGGGAATGGATACTTTCTAAAAATCTTAGTAATTTTTTTCTAAAAAATTCTGGTACAAGTTAAAGATTTAACACTTTACATAGTTAAAGTAGGGTTTGTAAACTGCTGAGATTAATAAAGCTATGACACACTAAATCTATAAAATCAAATCAGCACACAAAGCTCAGTGATTACACTGGTTAAAAAAAAACTTAAATGAAAAAAATTCTATAGTTGCCTTTTTAAAATAAAATTTTAAATGACCAAAAGAAAGCACTGATAAGCTCTTGTACATACTAGCACTTACCTGAAATAATCATAAACTAGATTGAAGCTCCTCCTAGAAAATTTAAGACTAGTAATGACACTAGGCTTTAAACTACATTTGGATTTTTACAAATAAATATAGGATTCAATTCAACAAATGCTTTTTAAATATTTTGTTTGTATTGATGTTGAATTGAATAGGATAAGCCATATTGCATAGGTGTGTGCTTGCTGTCTGTGACACCATGTTTTCACAGTCTTGTCAGGGATATCCATCATGAAGTATTTTTTTCTCAGCATGTGACAGCATGGAAGTCAAGTTCACTTTTAATGGCCATTAAACTGGATACACACACACACACACACACACATACACAAACACACACACACACACGTATATGTGGATATATAGTTAACACTTCTTGTGTGACCAGAAAAAATAGGTTGCCATTAGTGTCACTAGTATTAATTTAAAAAAGATAAATTATGAATAGGATGGTTATAGCTAGCCAATCACAGTGCAAATGTTCTTAGTAAGTAGGATTGAAGGAGACTTCAGTGGAAAAACATTACTGGAATTTGGTCAAGTACATGACAGTATGCTTTCATATGCTTGGGTACAAGCAACAGAATGTCAAAAGTTCAAAATAAAACCCATCTGCCAACAGACATGACCATCACTGAGTTCTACATTGTTGCCAAATGCCACAAATTAACCAAAAAACAAAGGTGTTGCCACTGAAGCTGAATTTGTCTTGAACTATTACTGTCCATTGAGAGCAATACTGGAAGTTCTTAGAAATACCTGCTACAATACAAAAACTTTAAAGAAAAAATTGTTTTTTTTTTCCAGAACCAAAAAGCATCTTCAAAGTGGAACTAGCAATCATTTTAGTTACTGCCACAACTGGAAAAAAAATTACTTCTAAATCCACTTTTGGATACAGTGGCAGGATTTCACCTTGAGTTACTGAATTTAAACAAAGCAAATCTTGCCTTTTACTGACTGGATTCAATATGCATAAAGAATTTTATGGCTTGGATCCTATGGCTCAAAAAGGTTTGGCATGAGCAGTGTCTATTTTTTTAAAAAAATTCTTATGGTTGTGAAATATCATAAGTTGACTTTGCACAGGCATGGACTAATGACAAGACATGACAAAAGAATGACAATATGAAATTGCAGTTGCATGGATCATCTTACACCAGTATGCACCTAAGCACACACTCTTATAAAGCTTTGCTGATATTAACCCTTTCATGAAACCAACTAAAATCATGAAAATGCTTTCTTTAAGGCAGGACATATTTAAGTAAGGTAAAGTTACCTTTATTTTTATCCTTTGTACCTATAAGTACAGAATTTATGACAATTTAAAAAACCAGCATCTTTGTAACATGTTTCTTAAATTAAGCCACTAAGGTCTCTTTACTGTGGAAGACATTCATCAAAAGGCCATCTAATACTTTTACAATCAGAAAATGCTTAAGCCCCAACAGAGGAAAAAAGTATACTTTTTTCCGCCCTTTTTAAACTGTTGAGGAAAAATGGAAAAGGAGGGTAAACACCGTACACAGTAAAAGAAATAAAAATTTTAAGATCTTACCAGTTAGCTGTAATGAGGTTACCTAAAATCTGGAGAGCAAACTCATTTCCCAAAATATCCCCAGTCCCATCTTCCCTGACTCTGCCTGCCCTTATTTTTATCCAGACTCATTAGGGCACCACAGACTGACCACATATAGTGTTTTGAACCAAATATTGGTATAAAACTAGGTGGCGGTTTTTTTTTTTCCAGTGAAATGCAGGCCCAGGATAAGGATGAAATACAAGACATTGAATTTATGTCTATCCCATGGCTTCCAGTTAAGTTTCGAACACAGCAATACTGCCAGTGGAAATGACTGCATGGATCCATTTCTCCTAGGATTATGAGTAGTGCCCTAAGAAAATCTTAAGCTCAACCCCAATCCCTCCAACGAGCCAAAGCTGTAGTTAACAATGATTCATTTACCATTTTATTATTTCACCAAAAGAAACAGAAGTAGTCTGGCTTTCTTCACACCAACCAATCATTTTGCATTTTAAAGTTTGGGATGCTTTTCCATAATGAGCTGAATCAAAAATCTATTTGAAAAATATATATTTATATAAAAAAAAGATTCATTAAGTTTTTGCACATAAAACATCAATTGTATCTCTTATCTTTGATTCCACGCTGCTGGAAAAAAGTTTGACCAAGCTTGCATGCTAATTTGTCCTCATTTGCAAGTATAGGCATTTCATACTTTGCCCAATGAAGGAGTGTAACTTTCTTGACACAATCATGACAACATGATTCTGAAGCAACATCCTACCCTTAATACTGTCAGTTTGAAGCCATCAACATGAAAATCCTTGATAAGGTGAGAAGATGTCACTGGGAATCAGTTAACTGATGTGCCTAAAGTTCGGCAATACTATTTTTCTTAAGTCTTTTTGCACCATTGATTGATTTTTAAAAAAAAGAAAAGAAAAGAAACACCCATGTTTGTTTTTCCTCTTTCCAAACTGTCCTGTGCAATATGACACTGGCCCTCTGAAGCTGTCACCCTTTGAGCCCTCATACATTTCAGCTTGTAGGATGTTCACGTCCCATTGTTTTTTGCCTGAAATTTGTTGAAAATGTTGCTGTCATAGATTCATACGCAAGTGTTCTGGCCGTTTGGAGATCATAGGAAAAGCTTGTTTTTTGTATGGCCCAGAGTTAGGCTGTCGGATTGGAAGTGGTGCTGATGCCTCTCCACTCACCGTCACATCCATTTGTTCTATTCCACTCGTTTCCATGGGATAATCCACAGGTGTCTGAGTAGTTGCTGCACTGGCTGAAGCACCTCTTCCCCAGAAATCCCCAGGAGAAAATTTGACTGGGCTTTAAGACAAGGTAGAAATAGCACTTAGTAGCTGTCTCAAGGGTAACATCAATCCTAAATAATTTAATTAAAATAAATGAGATGGTATTCAAGGACCTGCATTTCCCTGTTCTATGTATTAGCTAGCACCACATGTGGAAAAGAAGACTAAGGCCATTCCTTTTGATACACTATATAGCAAAACTGACTTTTATGCAGCAAGGACAGACATACCCTTAAACACTTGCAGTATGAGGAACAGAAAATGCTGTACTAAATCAACTGAGTGAAAGGAAAGAACAGAAAATGACAAGCTTACAAACTTTAAAGCACTACGATTAATATTAAAATGAGAATGTGGAAGCCCATCTACCTCTCCTGTGTGGAAACAAGCCAGAATACTGTACTCTACTATGCTGGCAAATACCTGACGGGTGTCCGAGGGCTGCCGATGAATCTTCGAGGTGATCGGATTTTTGGTTCAAATGAAAATTTTTCTTTCACACTTTCAAGTACAGATGGAGCCACATATGTAAAACCCTGAAAAACATAGCAATAGTCCTGTGACAACATGCACATTAAAAAAACTTAACTATTTAATCTGACAATCAAACATAAGTGTATCAAAATCACCAGTCTATATACATACACTACCCACCCTTTCTAGATCTATTTTCAAACTTGCCAACCTCCTCCCAGACTCTCCCTAAAAAACATGCCTCAGTAGAAACCTTATCAGGTTTCTTATATGCCAGAAAACAAAAACCCTGTTGCACCTCAAGGGGCAGAAAAGCAAAGAAAACATGTATTCTACAGCATGTTTAAGCATTGAGAAAGATGTAAACAATATTCACGTTTCCACTCAAGTTTTTTTTAAACAGGAATTTAAACCAATACACTGAATAATTTCTCATGGGCAAGTGAAAGACATCAGCAATGTTCTGACTTGTAAGCCCTGGATCACAACACATGCATCTGCTTCATCTGGCATCATAGAATGAAGTTTCACATAAATGAAGTTTTCTAGATTTAAGTGAAACCCATTCCAGTGCCAAAACTTAAAATAATTTAAATGGAAATCTTTCTAAAATTTATTGGTTGTACACTTGCCTGCCTTCTTAAATCAAGGACAAACACAATTTAGCTTTTTCTTGATGATTTCAGGTCATCACTATGAACAGTTATCGTTGTAGTACACAATAATACAGAGTTCTGTGTCTTCTTTTTAGTTTTTCTGTCTCTTACCTCACTGTCAGACTGTCACTTCTCAGGCAGGCACACTGAGACAGCAGTTAACAGCCCCACCTCCATCCCACTTCTAAATTGCTGCTCCTAATCTGCTGTAGGCTGGGAAACCAGATAATCAAGCTGGTTGAGAATTATGTGTTAAATATCATAAGGCCTTACTAAAAGTAAGACAAAGTACATGACGTTTTTAGTGGAAGGGCTTTGCGACCACTACTTCTGCAGCTCAAAGGCCTTTTTCCTCATACTTCCAGGTTTGGGGCTGTGTCCCAGAGGCTTGAGATTGCTGGAAGGCTGACCTCTGGATAAGTAAGAGGAACACTTTAGGCACAAAGGTCCAAGGGCAATATAACAAACTTTATAAAAGATTTGGTCCATTAATATCAAATACAAGAATAAAAGTAAGTGTAATGATAAAAGAGTTATGCAATACAATAATAAATTTCCATTGAAATGGACTGAATTCAGTAATTTAAAATTTTACTATTGGAGAGGAAATAAAGATCTCAGCCAGAAACTTATGTAACCTGTGTGAAATTCACTTTAACCACTTTTGATTTTTCCCATCCTTGAATAAGATACTTCCAGATGCTGTCTACCAACAACTACAGTTGAAACACTGTCCTGCACCACTGAAGGGAAATGTTCTTTGGCTAAGCCAATTTTTGAGAAGCAAATGAAGCACTTTCATTTTTTGTAACAAACAAGAAAAAAGTAGTGTCTAAGTGATATTCATTTCTTAAAAGGTACCCTTTTATTCAACTATACTTTTTGGTAAAATTCAGAGAACTCAGCACCACACCAGACCTAGAACTAATTTTTAAAAAACCTTTCCTTATCTCACAGTTTTTACTTTTTCCCCCCCAAGATAATGGAGAAATATAGTTAAAATATGGTTAAGAAATGTTATTTGAGATAGGTCTTCAGAAGTGTCAAGATCCTCTGGCAAATAAAGGCTACGGTCTGTTTCTGGTATTCAAGTGTTATGTATATGAGATTTTAATGAATCCCTTTCTCTAAAGATCACTATACCCTCCTCCCACTCACAGACTGGAAACTGCAAAATAGCATTCTCTACTCCCCAAGCAGCATATCATCTTCACTCTTCAGGTAGAAGCAAGTTGACAGGCTAGCCATGAAATGTATGCTGCTGGCACAGTGGTTTCTAAATCCTCACATCTACTATGTATGGTACTGAATTAAGGACTATTATTTTGGGTCCAAATGCACTACTCTGGGGAAAATTTCTAAAAAGAAGCTCTCAAATACTTTCCATGCATTGTAAAGCAAGAAAACCATCCCAAATTGACTGTTCTTGTTGAGGGGCACTCTCTTATCTTTGCATTTCCCAGAGATGCATGAAAATCCTATCTTACCAGAAAGACCTGGTTGGCACTTTCACTGAGAGTTGAGTCATCTGGGCTGTCAACAGGTGTCTGACGTGTAAACTTTGAATCAAACTGGCTCACATCCTCTTCAGATTGCTTTACAAAAACAAAATGGTCAACAGGCTACATAACATTGAAATATTTTGTATCCATTTCTGAAGCTTCCAAATGAGGCTCAACCCACATGTTTTGACTTTAATAAAATACTAGAACTTGGCTTGTACTGTTAACAGACACTGCCATTGAAAGTAGAGGCTGAGTACCAAGAATAAAAACCCACAAAATACTTTAAATATGCTTTTAAAATTTTAAACATGATTTTAAAAAACTGTTCATTAGTATAAGACATTATATGGTTGACACTTTTTATAACTTGTATATCATATTCCAATAGAATGTATGCTCCCTGAAGACAAAGGAATGCTTTGTTTTTCTATCTTTATATTCCCAAGACCTAAGCATAGTATTTTACACATGGCAAGTGCTGAAATAAATTATTTAACCAAAGACATTCTGATTGAAGCTCTTACAAACAGATATGAGAGCCATCTAACTTTATTAAAGACAGTCAATAAGCATTCATTAAATCATTTTCTGAGTACCAAGGTACTTGTTAAACAATGGGGTTGAAAAGAGACCATAACTGTTAACATTACTAATAAGATACACACATACACACACACAGCGCAAGGTGAGGAGGTGTAAAGAACTACAGGTATAGAATGGGGAGACAGAAGGAACAGCAAGAAGACTCATGTTTATAGATCACAATATGTGAAGGAGAATAGAAGAGTGAAAGAAAACAGGGAAGTTAGTAAGAAGCTAGGGAGTGAAGGGCTTTAAAAAACCAAAAAGAGAATTTTACATTTGATCCTGGAGAGAAAAGGGAGTCATTGGAGTTTATTAAAGGAGCTAAAATGGCTAACCTGTTCTTTAGCAACAACACTTTCATGGCTCATTGGAGGATAGATTAGTGTGGGGGAAGATTTACAGAAGGATGACTAATCAAGAAGCTATTGCAATAGTCCAGGTAAGAGGTAATGAGGGCTGAATTATAGCGGTTTTTTGAGTAGAGCAAGGCAACAGACTGGATATGTGAAATAAATGTGAGAGAGAAGCAGAAAATGACACCAAGGTTGTGAACTTGGATGACTGAGACCATGGTGGTATCCTCAACAGTAACAGTAAGGGTTTGGGGGAACAAAACAATGAGTTCTATTTTGGATATGTTGAGTTTGAGAGGTCCACATGACATCCAATTTGAGATGTCCAACTTGTGGGCTGAGGCTCGTGAAAGAGATCAGGCCAGATCTAATTACAATTAGATCTGGGAATCATAACTTAATTATGGGCATAAACTGATGATAAACCTAGTAGGGCTAAAAGTTATTTTAGGTTATATAGTCCAAAACTGTCATTTGACAGATGAAGAAGCCAAGGTCAAAGCAACTCATCAAGTTCACAAGAAATCTGTTGCAGAATACTAGAACATATTATTTTTTTTACTTCCTTTCCATCTTCATCTGCCTTTAAACTGCCCAAGTAATAAAATACTGCTTTGAGTGAGTACAATTATCCCTACCACCCAATCACTCCCAAGTATATTCCAACAGCCCTGACTAGATTCTTACTAGGAGCTGACTATTGCAAAAATTAATAATTTTTTGTAAGCAGGTTATATAGCACTAGCTTTACAAAATTTCCCTGGGGGTAAAAGGAAAACCCAAGATAATTCATTTAAAATAGGCCAATTTGTACTCTACTTTGAATTCTACCCAGTTTCTAGAATAAAGGGGGAAAAAACATGACATTAAAAGCCCTGATGCACACTAATTCTCCTGCTCATTACTTATTTTGGGGGGAAAAGCTGCCAGTGATTAAGACTGAAAAAGGCTTCGAAAAACAAGGTAAGAATTTTCAATATCCTGAACTGGTCACTAAAAGTTTCTAAGCAATATTCATCATACATACAGAAAGCATTCACTACTTAAACTAGTTTCTTAAAAAGACATTTCCCAAGAGAGGAAAAGAAGAATACAAATTTGTCTAAAGTTAATAACATGATCATAACAGGAACTGATAACAGTTCTTAGATTTTGGATAAGCATCATTCTTCTCAGCAAAAATGGGGGCCAGATTCTCATAAGTGCTTTTAATACATGACATACCAAAAGAGGTTTAAAGGGGGGCTCCACCTTCCGAGCCAGAAGTTCTTCCCAGTTAATGTGTCTGAAGAAAGGATGTGCCTAAGAAAAAGAGAAAAGTAACTGACTAGGGACAGCCTACACAGGTCCAGTAAGATTTACAACTCTCTATATGATTTAGCCTTCTGAGTATGGCCAACATTTCTACATCCCTCACTTTAAAATAAAAAGCATCTTCCATAAAACAGCCACTGAAAATCCACTGTGTCAATTTTTACCTGAACTTCTCCAGCATCCCCAGGACCAGCTCCAAGACGCGAAGCAGCATTTCTTTTTAGCAGCTTTGAGGGAAAAAAAAGATAAGCTATTTACTTCTTCTTCTTTTTTTTTTTGGAGGGCAATTGGGGTTAAGTAACTTGCCCAAGGTCACACGGCTAGGTTTTTGTTTGTGTGTGCGTTAAGTGTCTGAGGTCGGATCCGAACTCAGGTCCTTCTGACTCCAGGGCCGACACTCTACTCACTGCGCCACCTAGCCGCCCCAAGATAAGCTATTTAAAACAGATAATTCTTAGGAACACTTGTCCAAAGTTATTTATTAAAGTTACACTATCTATTTTTCAGTAATTTCTCCTGGATATTACTGGGGGGGGGGAGGAGGGAGAGATAGATGGACAAGCTTTTGATCAAATACATCTGGATTTTACCTTCAAGAAAAGCATAGCTGTTAGTCCAATTTCCATGACCATTTCAATTCTCAAAATATTTATTATACACCAGTTAAAACAAACTAAAGTTTAATCCTACTTGTCTGTCTCAAGCTTGTGTTCATGCTAGTATAAGAATGTGTATGTATATGTATATTTGTAGAAAACCTACCTTTTTAAGCAGATCTCTGGCTTCTTGTGTGAGGTAGGGAGGCAAATTAAGTTTACATTTGAGGATTTTGTCAATTGTCTTCTTTCTGTTCTCCCCAGTAAATGGGGGCTAAAAGAAAGAACAGAAGATCAGGATAAAAAACAAAAAACAAAATAATTCTTATAAGGGATTTTAAAAAATAATTTTGCAAATTGGTATGTTTCCAGTTTAGTTAATGATACTATATTATGCACGAAAACAAGAGTTTTCATGCTGAGAAATAAGCTGAGTGTTAAATGTACACAGATTTTAAAGATGCTGCAGTGGAGCATAAAGGTCACTAGCATAAGCAGATCTAGACTCTTAGCTCAGGCAATGTCACTAACTTGCTGGGCAGTTTTAAACAAGTTACTTAAGCTCTTAGTCTGTTTCTTCCTCTGTCCCTGTAAGTTTCTCTGGGTTGTTCTAAGAATCAAATGAGGAAACAGATAAAAAGAACTTTAAAAAGTATAAAGGACTCTACAAGGACAATGTTTACTTCTAACAGATCTCTGGGAACTTGCTCTGAAAATGGCTTAAAACCACACTCTACTAAGTACTTCTATCTAAGCAGTATGAGTGCTCTCCACAAAAGATCTATCACTGAGATTCAACAACTACCCGCCAGGAATTGAAAAGCATGCAGTCTTTAACTGTGCACCTACTGCTCCAGTCAGCATGTCATACATTAATGCCCCCAAACTCCACCAGTCCACAGCACGATTATGGCCACTTCTCATCAAGATTTCAGGAGCCCTACAATGAAAAAAAGAACCCACCTAAAAACACCTGATAGGTCATCCTTCAAGTTAATTAGCATTTTTAAAAAATTATATTTGAAATAAATAATTCCACTAAATAAATATTGTGAACTATTACTTAAAGCAGGAAAAATTTAGCTATTACCCCCAGACCAGAGTTATATTGCTTTCAACATGCAGCTCACATGTATTCTATTGTTCCACAGAATGTGTGTGTGACTGTTCCATCATGAATGGATTCTTTGCATAGTCCAAAGTCTGTCAATTTCACATGACCTGAAACAAAAGATAATAGCAGGGTTATTCTGAGAACTGTAAGTATGTGTAAAAGAGAAAACAGACATATCACACAGAAACAATCTGTTTAGATGACTCCTACTTTTTCTTATCCAAACTATTTCTAAGCATCTAGTAAAACACAGGTATTATGAATTTAATTCAATTTTATATATTCTCGTAAAATTGGAATGTCAAAATAGCTGCTACCAAGGAAGAATCAGGGAATAAAAAATCAGGAAGGAGTAGATATCCATGCATGGCTCCCATTACGAATTCACCTAGAGTACATTATCATCCATTAAAGGTTCCATCTTAGGTTGAAAATATTTCTTGTTAACTGGTTAAGGGTGTAAGGATCTAGTTTACATATAAAGATTGATGCAGATTTCCAGCCTCTTTTACAAAAAAATGCAATAATATACAAATAACTTGTAGTTGGATGACAAAAGCTTATAAATGCCTTACTTATGGCAACAAACAGATATAGTTTATCTTGTCATCTGCTCATCATTGGAGAAAAATGAAACTGCTATAGAGTGCTAAGAGATGTTGAGAACCAGAAGAACATATCTCACAATAAAAGGGCACTTTCATCTCAGACTTTCCTTTACTTACATCATTAGATGTAAGCTATTCTAGCTGCCTTCCTATTCTTCAGACATGACTGGGGAAAAAAAAACAGGACTAAGGCCCTAGGCCTCCTAATCTCTATGTGTGAATTCACCATATACTCAAAGTAAGAGAAATGACATATCTTATCAACTTGATATGGGGATTAATATCAAAAGGAGATTAACCTAACTGGTTACTCTAATGTTGTCATTTGCCTCAGAATTCAGAACCATGGCTTAAATACAGATATGCGCACACATACACACACAAAATAAACAGGAACTGAAATACAAAGAGGCAACAGATCCCATGCTCAACAGATATAGTGAAGAAACCCACATTTCAAGTATTTGAAAAGTAAATGTCTTTATAGAAAGGCACATGGTTCATCCTTTAATTATGATACATATTTGGCATTTCATCCCTCCCTTTCTATCCCTCAATCCTGTGTGAAGTCAATCCAGTGTATTCATTCTAGAGTTTCTCTTCAGTAACATAGTTCAAAAAATAACAAAACTGAAACTTAAAAACAACAATCTTGCACAGGAAATGGGGAAGGAAAGGAAGGATCCTTTTAAGAACACAGACATTCCCAGAAATTGGGGTAACAAGAGATTTGAGGTTCTAGATATGAACAAAGGTGCTCATGACTAATGATAGGAATCTCAAATGTTAGTTTAAATGATTTTTTAAAAAATCAGTTACAGTCCAAAATATAAGGGTCAGCTAGTATGGATTTAATGAACATACAGGAAAATGTAATATATAAGAAAGCTTCATTTAGAAGTGTTGTGGGGGAGGATTCTTGTTCAGGTAAAGGTTAGACTGGTCACCTCTGAGGTCATTTTGGGAGCTATCTGTCCGCAACAGCACATTGGCTGCACTTATTTTGGCTTTGGCAAACAAAAGAGTGGGAAATCTGAGGAGTGCCACTAAACTTTTTTCCCAGAGCTGTAATGAATTTTCTGGTTGAATCAAATTTCTGTTCCAAGCAACAATTATTCAAACAATTCATGGTAGAAAGTAAAACTATCAGTACTTGTTAAAGTTCATTTCAATTCATCAGATATGTCCCAATTTATACAGGACTTTTCTTTTAAACTAGAACTGTGCTCTGGTTTAAGGGAAAAAAAGGGCAGCTAGGTGGTGCAGTGACTAGAGCACCAATCCTGGAGTCAGAAGGACCCGAGTTCAAATTTGACCTCAGATCACTTATTGTGTGACCCTAGACAAGTCACTTAACCCCAAATGCCTCCAAAAAAAAAAAAAGAAATTAGCCTTTGGGTTTGATTTTTGGTTCCCTACTCTTAGTACAGCTATGTAGTAAGAATCTTTCTAATCCTAGATAGATGAAATAAAAGCAAGGGAAATAATAACATTAAAGGAAATCACTGCCCTGACTAGGAATTCTCCTTCTCATCAGCTAAAAGGTAACTAAATAGTTAAATGCCAGCAAGTATCTTGGTGCTTTAAACTTTAGAAAGAAGAATTTTAGTGCAACGTATGTGGGGACTTAAAAAATGGTAGGCCTACGGAGAGGATTTTAAGATGATTATTTACTATAGAATTGTTTACTGTTATCTCCACCTTGGTGATTAAGCATGATATTTTCCGGTTTCAGGTCTCTGTAGATGATCCCTTTTTGATGTAAATGCCCCAAAGCCATGGAGATTTCTGCCAAGTAAAAGCTGGAACAAAAGTGATTTGACATAATTAAAAATACCAGACCATCCAAAATCAACTCATATACTGAAAACAGTTAAGTATAGAACAACAATTCCTTAAAAGAAACATGAAGTATACAGGAGAGTAAATTATTAGGGAAAATGTAAAAAGAGCCTAGTTTTTGTTTTGTTTTTTGCTAAAAAGCGTAACAAAATAAAACTATCAAGTGTTAACCTGCTTTGGTATACCACTATAATTTCAAAAGTCTCAAGCAATTCAACCTCTCTCACTGGTCAAGTTTTGTTTTGCCTGCAATAAACATTCAGTTGGAAGCAAATTTCTCCTTACCCTTTTATACAAAAAAGAAAAAAAAATCCCATAAAGAGTTTTGTTTATCTCACAAATTAAATGTCCTAGTTTAAAGAAGCCCTTCTTCCTTGCCTTTTCTTACTCATCCTTTGTCTATGCACATGCACAGTTACTAAGTCAAGGTCCAGCCCACAACCTATACACTGGATAACACTCAAATTAATCTACCTCCACAGAATAAAGGGCTGAGTCAACCCCTCTCTGGATTTGAAAAGCACAAGACACTGGACTGGCTGCAGCATAATGCTGTTAATCCTGCAGGGCACCATACATTTTGGAATACTGAGGCAATTTAATAGTCCCTAAAACCACAACAGACTTCAACAGGACTCAGAGAGTTCTCTTATTGAATTTCATCTCTAAGGCTCTTAAATGAAGCTTCTATTTTAAAAAGGCTGAAATTAAATGGAATGCAGTTTGGTGATTAGAGCTATACATTTAAGTTTTGTCTCTTGTTCAATTAATATATAGGATAAACAAATCACTATTACTTAACATGGTAACTTCATTAGAGGATGTGAAACTTTTCAATGTGTAATATAATATTAAGACCTACTTTACTCAAGTACCAGTTTGATAACTCCTCCTGGTGTGGAGGGGACCATAGGCTCCCAAAGGCACAAGGTGCTGGAAAGGCTTCAAGTATGGCTGTAATGATAGATTGTGCGTCTTTCATCTGAGGACCAGTCAGATAAATTCAGAGGCTCACTTTCAGAAAGCTGGTCACTAGGTAATGATTTTTGCAGCCACAGCAACTCATGCATACAGTTTGCTAAAAGTCTTGTGTGGCTGGAGGTAGTGTTGCCTGGGCACAGTGAACCCATGGAAGACTTCTGAAAAAAGTGATTTCTGATACCTTCCTTCCCCTTTTATGCACGTGTGAGTGTGTACACACACACACACACACACACACACACACACACACACACACATACATATACTCACCCAGGATTGAGGCTGGTGACTCACTAGCTCAAATAAAGAAAACCCCAGCAAGAATGAAGCACAGGCATGAGAAGCCCCCTAATCAGGGTGTGGGGGTGCGGGTAAAGAAATAGTGAGATCTTCAAAAGTAATATAGCTTCAAAGTTGCTAGTGAGGAATTCATATGTGAAGAACCTCTGCGCATTTGGTGGTTCATAAGGAGAATGGAATCCTATTTTTTTCATTTTATGAACTACCTAAAACTACGAAGCCACCAAAACGGCACTTACCAAGCTGTATCTTCCATAAATATTCCCTCTCTTTCTAACTGCATAAATAATTCTCCTCCTGTGGATAGATGAAAAGGACATTAGAAATAATCTCCATTTCCGGCCTCTCTTTTTAAACTTGGTATTCTTGTTTATATGATAATAAAGATGTTAGTTTCAAAACTATAATGAGAATCTGACTGGAAATGCTAGGTTTAATATATTAATATTTAATTTAAATTAAATATTAAATTAATATTTAAAATACTTTTTACAAACTACATATTTGTAGATTTCAGATAAAATCAAACCTTATATTTAAAAGCCTCAGTAAAATTTATCCATTAAGAGGTGTGCAGTTTAATACATATTAATTAATACATATTAATTAATAGTTAATAGAATTAAACTGGCCATACCAATTACTAAATGCCTACACCACCGTGGCCCTGTAAAACCAAGCACAATCAGCTTTCCAGAAGAAGGCTGCTGTGAACAGCTTTTCAAGGTTCTGATTATACAGTATAGCAAACACTCTATTCAATAACAAATCAAAGCAAAACATTCACAGAATTAAGGTACAGCATTCACAGTATTACAATTTATCACAGAAAATCAAAATACAGCATTCACAACAGCTTATCACTAAAATGGCCACATAGTTTTCACCACAGTGGTCACAGAATTTTGAACAATAAACAATCATTTAGTAACTCAATCATTCAATCATCATTCTCTCCTCCTATGGTCACCACACTAGTTTAGACCTCATCACCCTTGCCTAAACTATTCCAACTGTTTCCTAATCTGTCTCAGTGTCCCCAGTCTCCACACTTTACAATCCATCCTCCAGAGCTGTCAAAATTATATTTCCTAAAGCACAGGTATGACTATGTCATTCAAACTCTTGAAGCTTTCTATTACCTCTGTAGCAAATACAAATTTCTCTGTTTAAGTATTTCAAAGCCCTTCACCACCTGGTTCCTTTCTGCCCTAGCATATGTTACCTTTTTGACCTTTCTGTGTTCCCCTTCACATACTCCACAGTCCAGCCAAACTGACCTTCTTGCTATACTTCATAAAAGGCATTCCATCAGTTGTCTCTGGTCTTTGCCCAGGCTATCCCCCATGCCTGAATGCTCTACTTCCTCACCTGATTTTTCATGGAATCCCTAAGCCTAGTTTCTTTCAAGGTTCAACTCAAAACACCTACTTCAGGTCCTTCCCGATTCCTCCAGCTGCTAGTTTCCTCAACAAATTACCTTGTATCTCTCTGGTATGTTTTTATACATGTGCCTATATCTTATCTCCCCTGATACAATATAAGAACCTGCACATTTTCTTTCTTTCTCTTTTTAAAAAATAGACTTGTACTTTTACTTCTGAAGAGGAAACTCCAGCAACCAATACAGATGGCAAGACTCAGAGAGTGGCCCAGGGCACTAAGAGGTCACAAGCCCTGGATGAGGAACCTCCTGCTTCCGAAGCCAGTTCTCTCTATCCACTACAACACAATGTGGACTCACTATGTATGTTTGATGCATCGCAGGTGCTGCATAAATGCTTGCTAACAGATCCAATTACAAATGTAGTTTTAAGTTAATTGTAAACATAAATGTAAACTGATTGTTATATTTATTCCCTCTAATACTTCAATGTTCTCTAAAAAAATATTCAGGATTATAAAGATTTAACTGTTTTGTTTGTATCAAAGTATCCCAAGTCTCAATACATAAATAAGATTAAATTTTTATTATTACCCCATCATGTAAGTGACTACCATGAGATTAGAAAAACACTTAAGATAAAAAGTTTAAAGTTTAGATTCATTTGGCCTTTAATTTTCCTTTGAATATAGTTCAAAGTAACAATTCAATCAATTTCTAACTACTTTTGTCAATGTGTCATTTCATTCACAATTTTAGGTACTGTCTTCTACCCATCTACCCACTCTACCCCCTATCCTGGTAATCCTCAGCATGGGTCACCCCTACCATCTATCTTCTCTGCTCGAGCTCAAAAGTCAAGCTACTGGAGGACTTCACAAATTGTGGTGACTGTCTACACTATTTTCACTCTAATCTGAACTGAGTCCTCACTGCAAAATGGCAACCCTTTTATTTGTCTTTCATAACATCTCTATCCCACTCCTCACACTCGATCTTCTAAAATAAGCCTCCAACTTAATCCCCACTTTTAGTGGATTATCTTTTTTCCTATGCTGCAAAGACTTTTTTTTTTTTTAAAGCAACTGGGGTTAAGTAACTTGCCCAAGGTCACACGGCTAGGTTTTTGTTTGTATGGATTAAGTGTCGGAGGCCGGCTCCGAACTCAGGTCCTTCTGATTCCAGGGCCGGTGCTCTATTCACTGCGCCACCTAGCCGCCCGCTGCAAAGACTTTTGAAGATTCCACCAAATTAGACTAGCAGCTGCTACCCAAACTTGACATACTATCTGCTCTTTCTATATCCTGATAAAGACTGTCTTGAATGCATACATGGCATTTCCTTTTCCCATCTACCTGTCAATCTCTTTCTTGCTTTAAAGCTGAGGTTAGGTGCCACTTCCTCCATGGATCCCCCAGCTGAAATGGATTTTTTCCCTCTTCCATACTTCCCAAAGCACTGTGTCTAGGTCTCTCCTGTGCTCCTAACAGACTCATCTTATATTATACATAGCTGTGTATTTGTCATATAATTTCTAGTAGACTAAATCTGAGGCCATCAATTGTATCATTTTTATACTTCCAACCAAAGATTCCCAAAGTGGGTGATACTGCCATGGGAGGGCACTGTAATGATCCAGGGGGGCAGTATTAGCCTCAGATACAAGTGGGTGGGTCAACTGAATAAAAATAAGGGGGCAGTGGAAGCATAAGAAGAGAAATTTTGAAAAACCATTCATACATCTGCTGTGTAACAGAGTTAAAGTCATATTGATGACATTATTTTCCAAATAAACACAAAATGCAAGTTATAACCCATCAGTGGTCAAGTCTGCTGACAGATCTTAACAAACAAGTGTTGGCAGGTGAGTGTGTGGGGTACTGTCTGGAAATTTAGCATGCATGAGCAAAAATGTGTATAATGACTTGTTTAAAATACAATACTATAGGTTACATAATGCAATATTGTGTTATCAAAATTTCATTGCAGGAAAACCCCCCACAAATTTTCAACAAATTATTAAATTTAAGATGTGTCATTTTTAAAAAACTATCGATATTTTTTGAAATGACACATCTTTAAAAAACTGTTAAAGGGTTAAGAAAAGTAGAAAGTAGATTTCCAGGAGGGGCACTGAGTAATTTTTTTTAAAGGGGGCAGTAAGACAAATTAGTTTGGGAACCTCTGCTCCCAACGCTTATACCTTACACGCAGCAGGTACCTAATAAGTATTGGCTGGGCTGAAAAAGCATATTTTATATAAATCATAACTTTTGCCTAACTTTACTACTAGGACAACAATATTACCTTTTATATAACATTCATGACCCAATTTCTAGAACAATGAGGAATAAGGAAATAGAAGAGAGTGCATACTGACCACTGAGATACTCCAGGATGAGGTAGAGTTTTCCACCAGTCTGAAAGGCATAAATTAAGTCCACAATGAAGGGATGCTTAACTTCCTCGAGGATATTTCGTTCTGCTTTTGTATGAGCTGTATCTTTTGCATTTCTTACTATCATAGCCTAAAAGAAGAAAGATAACATGACAGAACAATCTAATCATAGTTGTGTTCTATACACTTAATGGAAAATCCATTCTGTATTGCTTTAAAAAACAGCAAATATTGATGGAATGAACAATTTTTTCACTACTCTTCACACACAGCATGGCTAGGACAGTTAATTTGTTATCACAGACATATTTTGGGATTGGTGACCCATTATGTTGCCTAGGCTGCCCAAACTGGCATTGTGAAGATGACTTGCCACTGGTACTGACATCATTTCCACCAAATACATTTTTTTTTTGTCATCCCCAACCTGGCTCCGTGATTCTGGCCCTCAGAAATGACAAAAACACATCTAGCTCAAGGTATAAATTTTGATCAATATTTGTTTAGAAGCCTCTAATTCGAAAACAGTGATTCAAGTACCAAAGCCTGAACTCCTACTAACATATTTCTTGGACAAGTATTACTTTTTCTGTTCTACTTCAAAATTCAGTGTTTGATAAGGCTGTTAGTTCTAAAATGTTACAAGGGAAAGGTCAGATGGAGAATATTAGCCTTATTTTGTTGACAGTAATTAAAGTCTGGAAACCTTAGATAAGATCTAAAATCAACAATAAGCTTAGAATCTGTGTTTTTCAACTTTCAGCCCAGTGAGCTACTTATATAATACTACCTTAAAGAGAGGAATTGGCAAGCCCTAGCTAGCCAACAGAAAAGTCCACATCTGTATTGGCAAGAACATTCAACTGAAGGAGACACAAAGGCACTTTCTGACTAAAGCATTGTTGGGCACCCACATAGGGCCCCCATCTCTATACATGAGGTAGTCTCTATCTTTCCAATCTTATTTAACATGATTTGTCTTCATATGCTCTGCATTACAACCAAACTGGAAGTATTTGCTACTTCTCAAACATGAAATGTCCACTCCTGATTACACTTTCACAGGTTGTCCACTATGGTTAGAACGTACTCCCCTTCCAAAATTCTCATTTTCCTTCAAAGATTAAATTGGTTGTTCTTCTACAAAGCCGTCTCTGTTTGTCTCCTTCACACCCCCATCCTCCCAACCCTGCTGAAAATATTCAAGTGATCTTTCCTTTCTCACATAATCCTAAAATACTCTGGATCCCTCCTTTGCCCACCTCACTTAATACCTTGCATTGCTTATTCTTGTACATGTTTTATTTCTCACTCCACTGCCAACAGAGGGATGGAAAGACTGACTGACATATCCAAGATCATTTTAAGCTCCTTGAAGAATAAGTACTATGTCACTTTTATCTTTGCATTTTCAGGTCCAAGTACTATGCCTGGTTGACACTCAATGTTGAAGTTGTTGAAGAAGCTAAGGGCCAAGCTGTTACAAACATTTTAATAAACCAAATAATCAGGTTTGCTTCTTTGGGGAAACCTCCACCATCACCACATCCTCCCAAAGAACAATCAACCAAAGAAGCTGATAAAGTTAGGAAAAAAGACTTTATGGCAAATAAGGAGTAGTCACCTTTTTAAGCACCTTCATGGCAAATATTTTCCCAGTATTTGCTCCTGTTACTTTTCGTACTTGGAAAACCTGAGTAACAAAAGTTAAAAATAACAGACGATCATGAATAACTGAAAGTTGTACTGGTGATAGGCAATATTTCAAGTCAAACTTTCATATTTCCCCAACCATAACAAAGGAATGCTTCAGGGGTGTAAGTATACCATAAATACAGAGTGCCCCCAAAGTCATAAGCTTTAACAGCTTAAAAATGCCCGAAGACATTTGGGTTATCTTGGATAATAAGAAACAGGAAAGCACTATGTACAACTGATCACCTGAAAACACTGCTCAAACTGAGGACTGAGTGATAGTTTATATATAGCATTTGGCAGTTTTCTTCCTTTGGTCTGTTGCCATCTGATTCAGAAAAGTGTGTCTTCTTGCTTCACAATTCAGTAGTTCAGCAATGTGGGAATCAATAGGACTTAATTTACACCCTATGATAGCAGATAGGAATATGATAGGGGAATGGGACCTGTGATTTCATTGATACAGGGAACTCCCAGGTGAGGAAACTCCTTTTTACCAATGCTGGTCAGCACCTTCTCTGCAACTTAAGAGAGAAATGCCT
Organism: Gymnobelideus leadbeateri; assembly: GCA_011680675.1. NCBI lineage: Eukaryota > Metazoa > Chordata > Mammalia > Diprotodontia > Petauridae > Gymnobelideus > Gymnobelideus leadbeateri. Next base: position 179,922 of record WOXC01012107.1, on the reverse strand, counting down.
AGAACACCAAGAGGTTAAATGACTTCCCTAAGGTATATGTCAGAGGCAAGCAGGACTTGAACTTATGTCCTCCTGACTGAGGCTGGTCCTCTATAAAAACCCTGGTTAAATAATTTTCAAGAAATAGCTAAAGTAATCAGATATTCAAAGTTTGAGTGTTCAAGATATTTTAGTTTTAGTGTCCATTTATTGCCCTCAATTCTAAGAATAATTTATAAACGTTACATTTTACAAAAATTATACAATACTATACTGAAAAAAGTGACACACTTCCAAGGTAGGCTACCATCTAGATCTTGCATTCTGATATAGAGAACAAGTTTATCCCAATCGAATTTTCAAGATCCAACAAAAGGGACAATCCCAGCTATTTGAAATAGGCAAAATTTATCTCCAGTATCACTCCCCTACACTCATTCTTACTGCCCCTGGCACTTACTAAAGTCTTTTGTTGTCCTACAGCCCTACCTCAAAGAGTATCGGATAGCCATTTAGAATAATACCCTTTCCCAAGGATATATATGTAAAAGAGGATGAGAATTTCCAATATGGTTAACACCTGCAAAGTGATGGTAGCTAGAAGAGAATTCTCAGGTCACTCCTCAAATATGGGGCCACCTCTTCCACCTACTATTAAAGGCTACCCCTTGAACCAACAATTTTTAGATCAAGCTATCCACTTCAGTGAGAAGACACTTATTTGGGATCTCGTAATTTTGAAAAAATTATTTCCTACCTTTCCATAGCCCCCTTTACCAAGTACTCGAAGTAGCTCAAAACATTCTGGTCTTATTTTTTCTGGCCCTTTGTTCACACTAGTTTCTGAGATTTCAAATTTTTCACAATGTTCCATGCCACTGGGGAGAAAAGCAAAACCAAAAGTCAACTGGCAAAAAATTATATTTTCTTCATCATGTTCTCAGAAAGGAAGAGAAATGTAATCCTGTTAGGTAAAAAAAAAAACGCACATTATGCAATTCTGTATCCATGCTCTGAGGAAAGTTACAGGGGGAAATATATGGTAGCTCAGACTAATGTATACTGCCAATGACAATCTGAATTGCATTTTCTTTTATATGCAACATGTCTTAAAAATGTAAGTAAACAAGTAGAAAAAGATTTATCAACCACATAATATAAAAGAAAAATTTACTTTCATAATTTGAATATTATGTAAGATAAAGTTTGGACTTTATGCTCATCTGGAAATTTGAGGAATATTCTGGGAGCTGTCTAAAAATATCCAACCAAAAACAATTTGGAACTATGCCCCCAAAATGACTCAACTGTGCATACCCTTTGGCCCAGCAATACTACTCCGAAGGCTATCACCTAAAAGATGAAAGAAGGAAAAGATCCACATCTATGAGAATATTTATGGCAGCTCTTTTTGTAATAGCAAAAAACTAGAAATTAAGGGGGTGCCTATCAGTTGGAGAATGGCTGAGCAAATTAAGGCATATGCAATAGAATATTACAGTACTATAAAAAATGAAGGAGACAGTTTCAGAAAAAACTATATGAACTGATGTGAGTGAAGTAAGCAGAACTAGGAGAACAATTTATACAATAATATAACAATAACACTGTAAAGAAAAACAATTTTGAACGACTTGAACAATCAATGAAATGAACAACTCTAACTCCAAAGGATTGATGAATTGCATGCTCTTTACTTCCTGACAGAGTGGTAATGAATTAAGATGTACATTTTTGGACACAACCAACATGGAAATGTGTTTTGCTTGACTATACATATTTGTATCAAGGGTCTGGTTTTTCTTTTTTTTTTTTTAAAGGGGCAGGGTTCCTGTCTTCCCCACCCCAAAAAAGGGAACATAGAAATAATCACAGATGAACAGCACAGTTTTGAAAGGTCCATGCTGAATTCATTATACACTTAAAAAGAAAAGGAAGCTCTACATGCTGAAGATCCACAGTTTCATACAAAATATTCCTCTTTCTGTTCTGCAATGTATATGGAAATGCTCATTTTATTCGGTTTAAGTTCAGAATAAAAATAGAATAAAATAAAAACTTGGGGCGGCTAGGTGGCGCAGTGAGTAGAGTGCTGGCCCTGGAGTCAGAAGGGCCTGAGTTCAGATCCAGCCTCAGACACTCAACACACACAAACAAAAACCTAGCCATGTGACCTTGGGCAAGTTACTTAACCCCAATTGCCCTCAAAAAAAAAAAAAAAAGAATAAAATAAAAACTCAATCATGTCTAATCTTGTAGGTAGTAGCTTCTTTTTAAACAATTAAATCTATTTATTCACCTTTCCACATTTGCTGTTAGTCTGAAATAAGGGCACCAAAAAGGTATCAATTCTGCCTAGTGATCTAAATTAATTCTTTACAACTATTAAGCTTGTATTACTGTATCTTAGATTTGAGAGGAAATCAACTACCCAACTAGTAAATATATGGCAGCTCAGACTAAAGTGCTCTTGTTTAACCAAATAGTAAACATATTTTAGTATAAGAATAATGTTCATAATATACAACAAAAAGTACTTAACTTTTCTGTGTAACTTATATGACTTTAAAAAATTAAACTATGGGATGAACACCCCCTAAAGTTATCTAATGCAGTGCTGTGCCATGGAGCTGCCCTACATTCTCAAAGGGTATGCCAATAAATTTAAAGCTTTTCCTTTTAGGCTTGTAAAAACTTAAGCATACAGGTCTGGTTGTTTTTCTATTATCTGAGTACTAGTATACCTAAGTCAGAGAGACTGAGCAGGTCAACAGAATTTTCAGCCACAGGAACTTTCAAAGACCATCCATTAAGCAGCAAAGGCTGTGGTCACAGTGTTAAGGGAGTAATACCCACATCAATTAAATAGATGCCTGATATGCTGACACACAGGATAATCAAAATGTTTACTTAAAACAATAAAATTCTGGAAGGGCACAATATTTAGCAATAGACTCTGAGTTGTAATATGATATAGTATAACATTGTACAATACAAAAGTTATTTCAATACTCAGTTATACTATCATCAGATTTAGCTTTTAAATTCAGTAAGCAATCTACAAATATCAGACATCTGAGACTGATTGGAATCATGTCACTAATGCTTACAAAGAGTTAATTGCCTATAAAAGTTAGCACTCTATTAGCAGAATCTTTTAGAACAAACTTACATTTCATATGGTCCAACTCCCCCATGGTCCATGCTTTCACTTAATTGACCCTGGAAAAAAAAATTTAATTTTTTTTAAAACACCAGGGCTGTAAAATAATTTCTGGCCAAGCACTTAAAAGAACTGAAATTCTCTGTAATATTTAGTAGCTGAACATGGTAATTTATAAAAACATTCAGGAAACAGTTTGTAGGGTATAAAAATGCTTTTCACAGAAAAGTAACTAAACAATCAGAATTCCACAAGTACTATTGTGGAGAGTCTACTTTAAAAAAACAAAAACAAAAACAAAAAACAGCTGATAGCCATTGAGACTGTTCAAAATTGTGTTTTCCACCTGTCCAAAAAAAAAACCTCACCTATTCTTTGCATTTTTGAAACTGAAGCCACTATATTCCAAACACAAAATACTGAAATACTGAATTGACATGTGTGTATTTTTCCTATGTGAAACTGACTCTCCTATAACAAGCTAAAATAAGCCAACCATTTCGAGATATGATAGCACTTTTTTATTCCAGGTAGGGTAAAATTTAAAAATTGTTGCAAATGACTTAAGGTTCTGGAGCTAAATATTCCATTTCAAACCTGATAATTATGGGTTACAAAATTACTTGGTGATAGATGTTAGCAGAATTACTGCTATCAGGAAAGCAAAACTGCCTAAAGACAATTAGGATTTTGATAGATTTTTAACATACTCCACTTGATTATGAATCTGAAGTCATGTTTGAAGGGTATAATACTGTGAATCCATGATAGTTCTTAAACAATCAAGAGCATGACAAGAGATAAAAGAAAGTCAAGTGACTATACCTGTCTTGCTTTCAAAGCAGGACAGTCAATTTAGGCAAAAAAAAATGATATCTAACTACTTACTTTGGCCAAGAAACTAATGTGAACAGGCCAGAATTATGGTATTCCTCAAGGTGGCCTCTTCTGAGTAAAGCAAAGGCATATCAGTAGGGGCAATACAAGAAACTCACACTCTTTCTACTTACACATTTTTTCTTCCTTGGTTTGAAGACTTTTTAATCTCCCCAACTATGAGTAAATCACCTATTGTGACGTAGATGCTTTTAAGACAAAAGACTCTGACCATCTTTCAGAAGTAATGGAGCTGGTATTACATAATTCTGCTCTTCTCTGATGTTACTTTTATTCAGTTCTAAATTGAAGACCACAAAGTAGTTAACAAAGAACCATAGCTTTGAAGCCAACTCTCCACTCAAGATATGCCCTTTGGCTGTTTCATTTCCTGAGCTAAATGGATCTGTATTACCACCTGCAGCTGCATAAACCGTTACATAGGTACAGAAACATTTAAAACAAGTCATCCATTCCTAGTATCCATCATTAACACAGCACACTGGAAGCTTCAACAGCAGTGAAAGACTTTCTAAACCAGCAGTATAGCCTACAGAGGCAATTTTCTTTCACATGAACTTCTTTATCCATATTTCTGTGTTATAAGGTTTTTTTGTCTTCTTTTCCATTTAAAAAAAAGATATGCTATCAGGAAGTGGTACCATCTCCACACCTTAAATTAGGAGACCTAATTTTAAATCCTAATAGAAATAATTATACTTGTATTATAAATCTTACACGGGTGTTGTAGGAGAGCACCTGTAAACTTCGAAGTACATGAAAATTTGAATTATTACTGTAATCCTCATCATTATATTTATTATCTCTTACTTTTCCTGTGTTTTACATAGCTATATTGTTGGATTTCCCTTTTCCTGTTCAACAAAGCCTAAACTTATCTCTCAAACACCATACAAAATACTGTTTTCAAGCTGGCTTAGCAGAATGACTTCTGTTTGCAAAAATTCTGATTGTATATGAAGATAAACATAGACACATACACACTCTACAAGGCCTAACGAAATTGGACATAATCATTAAAAAGTTAGAATGGCAGAAAATTGTCATAAAAAATAACATCCATTAAATCATTCTTTCTACTCAGATGCTTACTGTAGTTCCCTTATTAAGTCAGAATTACCCAAGGAATGAGGAAGAAAGTCAGTTTAACTTAATGGGTAACCTGAGAAAGTGTTTTTAAACAAACGTAGTTCGATAATTTTAAAGTTCAGTCCATATTTATAAATTAGGATATATCAAATTAGTATTAATTAAAAGAAAATAAATTAATGAGAAAGCAATTTCCAACATAATAACCCCATTACCAAACAATTACTGAGCACCAACCACTTTTCAAAGTCACTGAAAGGCATCAAACATGAAAATCCTTGATCACAATAGTAATTCAATAAATTAAATCTCCTTTGAAGAAATCTCTCACATTTTCAAATCAAAGGCTCAGGAAATTAATTACTAATCTTAAAACTAGCTTAACTAGATTCCTCATGGAACTCTTTTAAGTTTCAGAGAAAGAAATTTTCAACTTTTTATTCAAAAAGAATCTTACATGACAGTCTAAATTCACTGCTTTGAACACATTACAAACTGCAAATCAGTATATACCCATATTAACTGTTTAATTTCTAGTGTCTTTTCTAGTTTTATGTTCCTATAGGAAACAGAAAACACTTTCAGGGATTCTTACAATCTTCTGACAGAGAACTTTCCCTTAGCTTCAACTTGTTGTCCCAGATTACAGCCACTGACCAAAAATCCATCAGACTTCTTTTTTTGCCAGGATCCATGTGTTCATCATCTGTAGAGGGTGCTTCCTGAAGAGGAAATTTATTTGGCCAATGCAGAGAGCTAAAGTGACCAGGGTCACATGGCCAGGATGTGTCTGAGGCAGGACTGGAACTCAGGTGGTCCTGACACTGAGGCTTTTTATCTGCCACAACAGCCAGCTTCTCCTTTATTAAAAGTTCAGGTTTCCTTTTTACAAGATAGCGTAGAGAGCAGTGTTGGACTGGGGCTCAGCAAGACCCAAGTTCGAATCCAGCCAAACAGCATGTGACCCAAGATAGCTGCTTAACCTCCTCAGCTTCAGTTTTCCCATGTTCAATGATGAGAAGAGCACCCACCTCAAAACTGCTGTGAGGCTCAAGTGAGCTCACATCTTCGTGTGTGCCATGCCTTAAACTGCAACGTACATGGCAGCTCTCATTGTTATTATTAGTTATAGATGTATGGTCCATTATATTTGTTCCTCTTTGAAAGAGTCACTTAGTCTTCCAGGTACTGGAAAACTAATCAGCAGGTGCTTGGTGACATCTTTGTGCCTACACAGAAAGGCTCGCCCCATTCTAAGTGTGGTTACGCTGGTGCCCCATAAAGCATGACTCTACTGGTTACCCTACACCTCAAGACATGCCCCGCTGCCAAACAACTGCATTTATCAGCAAATCGCGCCTCAGTGAAGTGTAGAGTGGAAAGTGCTTCTTAGGGATCCCAGAGTCCAGCTTGTTCAGTTTTTAGATGAGGAAATCAAGGACCAGAAAGGTGCCGTGTGTTGCCTAAAGTTAGACGGCTGAAGTGGCAGAGCATGTACACTTGAAACCAAAATCTCCTGCTTTAGATCTAATGTTCTTTCCACTGCATCAGGATGCGGGCAAACTAACTGCTGGCTGATTGGCAATAGGTAATGTAGTTCACAAGGTAGTTAACCAATACCAACAAAGTAAGTTTTCTGATCATTTCTCTGAAACAAGAGGGATGTATTGGTTTGAATAGTAAAATTTTTTAAAAGTCTAGTCATAGATATTAAATGGAAATTAGGCTAATTTCCTAGTATTTTAACTTTTTTGAAATCTTTCCAAGTATAAAAGTCTGTTGTTCAGTCACATCTGATTCTTCAGATACGTTTTTCTTGGCAAAGATAATGGAGTGCTTTGCCATTTCCTTCTCCAGCTCATTTTACAAATGAGGAACTGAGGCAAACAGGGTTAAGTGACTTGCCCACAGTCATACAGCTAGTAATTAAGGCCAGATTTCAGGGGTCACACTCTATCCACTGTACCACCTAGATGCCCCCAGTGTAAAAGTCTAACATTTTAAAAAGGTGATGAACCTATAATTCTAAAATTGTCAATTCAACTAATAAAAGTATGTCATGTCAAAGAATACATAAGCACTGAGAATGCAAGGTCAAAGTCCCCTTTTTCTTTCAAACAGTATTTAATATTCTATATACCTCCCAATAATATTAAAGACCAAGCACTAAGCTAACGTGAACACAAGAGCTGAAAAATCTTGCAACAAGCTACCTTCCCTACCAGACTATTTACTTCTCTAAAATACCTCTCAGGTTTAATTCAACTTGACAATTCAATAGACATCTATTTTTCATAGGAAGAAATTTCATTTATTTTAGAGAGGGTGTGTGATGTTACAGATAGAGAGCTGGCCTTGAAATCAACAAGATTCAAGTTCAAACTCTGCTACTGACAGATACTGGTTATGTGACCCTGGGTAAATCAACAATGTTCTGGGCAACTCTCTGAAGATAATTGGCATTGAAGGTACAGACCTGCATTATTAGAGGGAGTTTCCTCACCTATACCAAGGAAATAATAAGCCCAGTCCCTATGTTTAATCCAATACATTTATTTAATGCCTATGAGTAAAACAGGCTAGGGTACAAATTAAAATGAAACAGCCTTTACCCTCAAGAAGCCTATAAATCCAAGGAAAGACAAACAGAGAATTAATAGCTGGGGGGTAGGAGAAAATAGGGGGAGGAACTTCATCTGAGCTGAGCTATTAAGGAGTAAAGCGCCTTCCTAGCACCTAGGCAGACTTATGCAAATACACAGAAGCCAGGGAGCTCAGGAAACAGGGAGTAGCCTAATGGGAAACAGTAGCTGAAATAAGTATGAAAAGGCAGTTTGGAGTTAAAGAGCTTTAAAAGCTTGGTGTTCTCTTCTAGAGGCAATAGGGAAACCGCTTTTCAAGCAGAGGAATAACATGATCAGATCTGCCTCAAGAAGAGTATTTTAGCAGCTTAGTGAAAAACACTGGAAAGGGTGGAAACTAAATGCACTGCCCAATTAAGAGACCATTATAATAATCCATGAAAGAAATTATTTGGGATTGAATACAGTCTATGAGCAAAGTAAAGGGAACTGATGGGAAAGATGTCATAAAGGTAAACTAACTGGATTTGGGGGGGAAGGGAGTCAAAGATTACTTTTCAGGTTACAAAACTAGGAGCATGGGACTATCAAGAGAAATTAAAAAGTTGGGAGAAATGGTAGACTTAAAGGGTATAGATGATCTTGATAAGAAAAACATTATTCATTCCTGTTTTAACTTCCCTGCTTTAGGGTATTCAAAGTTCTTCATATAGAAAACATATACCTACAGATATATATGGCATGTACATACATGTGGCATCTTTTATTTATACATATCTTTTCTATAAATATATATGCATATAAATATACATGTAAATATATACATTTATACATATGCATAATATTATCTATATGTGTATGCATATATACACATATACATACACATACATATATGCTATATATATGTATATGGCATCTTTTAATCTTGACATGTCAGTTTGGCAATATGCAAATGTTATTATTGTTTGAGGGGATGAGGAAGGCATTGGGCAGTTAAATAACATCCCAATAACACAAGCACAGTATAGCTAAATTACTCAGCTCTCAGATTACTATCCTATTTGAATATTCTTTTTTAAATTTAAAAGGAAAATGGGAAACAAAACAGAACTTTCAATATCCAACTCATTAATATTTTTAAATCTCTTGTCTAAAGACTCAAGATGATGCTTCATCTGGATGTGATAGTGATACTAGGTTCTAGAAGTGGTAAGTCTTACCAAGTTGGAAAGGATGGAGTACAGGACCAGTAAAAAATGAAATAAAGTGTTCACCAAGTCTGAAAGTAACATGTGTATGTATAATATGTATATGTGTGTGTGTGTATATATGTGTGTGTTTGTGTATATATGTATATATAATATTCAAACACATGATATAATCTATTAGATATTAATTACTATTATTAACAATGTTCTTATATGAACAGTCTAAGCTTGGAAAAATTCACCACCAAAATGCTGACCATAATGATTAATTTTGGCCATCTTAACTCACAAAACTATATGCTAGAATTGATTGGCCAAGGAATCTTCCCAAGCTCTGGGTTTCACTCCTGCTTCTGACACATACTAGCTTAACCTCTCAGAGTCCCAGGAAATTCAAACTATACATTTTATCTCTGCAGTAGCAGTAGGCAATTCTTCACATTAGTTCCCCTCAGGCTGATGAAATTACAGATAATAACAAAAAGAAACAAAAACACTACAGATTAGGACCCGAAGGTGTTCCCTACACAGATGGTGAAATCACAGGCCAGGAGTGGGGGAAAAGTGCATCTATTACGGTGTGAAGTCTGTGAAGGGATCACCAAGGGTTGAGAAGGGATTACTGACAAAGATGAAATCACAGATCTTTTTAAGTAATATAGCTTGGGCAATCAGATCTTCTTAACCATGCTTTACCACTGATGTTCATTAGCATAGAAATAAATGATTTTAGATTCACCAATTCTAAAAAACATCTTAAAAATTAATAAATAATCCTTAAGTACAATCTAGCCTGGAAAAAGAAATAGTGCAAAAAGAACCATAAAAGATAAAAAACAAGCTCTATTTAAAGTAAGCTAGAAAGTATTCCTACCATATAGCAAGGTGGCCCTGGAACCATCACTTAATAAGTCCCAGATAAAGCAACCTATTTTGGGGAAGCCAAATCACAGCTTTCGGCATTGTTTTCTCCACTCCCAAATCTCATCAGAAAACTGCACAAACCTCTCGTCTTGGGGGGTGGGGGAAGGAGGGATGGGGAAGAGGGGAATCACAGTTTACATTGTAAACAGTTTTTAAACAATCATACCTTAACCCTCACCCCCAACTCTGCAAGATGCAGGTCACCCTCCCAGGGCGGCGGCTGCTGCAAAGAACAGCCCGCAGAACTTTTCAGCTGTCATCCCAACAGCTGAGCGAGCGCTCAGCAAGCGCCAAGTCACCAGGACGAGTGCAAGAAGCGGGGACCCCAAGCTGGGGAGCAGCTTGAGCTCTCCACACCAAGCACCCCCTGCCCGTTCCCCCTCGGCTGCCTCCCAGGCCCGCTGCTCCAGGGTCACCCTGAAGCTCGCGCCACCGCCCGCCCCCAGCCGCTGAATACCCAGGGTCGGGAGGGGGGGGTAGCTGAGAGCTCCGTGCACCTGCGCCCGTCAGCAATCACCCCCCCACCTCGGAATGGGTCCTGCCGCGCCGTCCGATTCCGCAGCTGGGCCCGCTGCTCGGTCGCCCCATCGCCCTCCCACTCCACTCGCCCTAGCCCCAACCTCTGGCTCTAGCCGCAGGCGAGGGCCCTGGAAATCGCTCCGCTCCCTAGGCCCGAGCCTACGCCCCGGCCTTGTCACCTCCGCCCGGCCCAGCCCGGCCCGTCTCAGCCCCCCGACCCCGGGCCTCACCCCTTCCTCCAGCTCATCCTCAGAGCCTGCGTCCTCCGGCTGGTCCAGGTCGATGTCAAAAACTCCTGCCATGGCCTCAGCTTCCCCGTCTCTGAAGTCTGGCGCTGGGTAAAATCCGTCCCGCCGCCGCCGCCGCCTCATGGGCCCGGACCCGCCGCAGCCACCGCTGCTACCGCCGCCATCACCAGCTGCCTGGTCTCAGTGCGACTGCGCTCAGACCCTAGACTCACGCCGCAAGTTCGGCCATTGCACATGCGCAGGACTACCCATGAAGCCGAAGTATGGGCAATGGGCAAATTTACCTCTTGCTCTGGGATCGAAGTAGAGGTTTAAACATGCGCATAACCTCACCTGAAGCAGAGGTTATAAATTTAAGTGTGCATCTCATCACAAAAGCGCTTGATAAAAGGTAGGCATGCGTATAGTTTCGGAAACTGACGAAATGAAATCAGAATAACTTTGTGCCAGCTAAGGAAGTGGTGGGAGAATTATAAGAAAGATTCGCAGAACGGAACATGCGCACTCACTCGTCTAAAGTCTTGAGTCCGTCAGCGAACATGCGCAGGAGTAATGTTTCGGGAGGGATTAGTTCGTAAAAGTGAGCATGCGTGACTAAAGAGCCGTTATTCTGGAGGTAGTGGCTTATGGTTTGGCCCGCCTCCGAGCCGTCGGTGAGTGCGGGCTTAGGCCAGGGCTGGGTAGGCTCGAGATGAGAGAGTCTTCGCCGAGGTGGCCTCACTGGGAGTTTCAGGGGTCCCAGGTCCCCGGCCTCCCAGCTTTTGCCTTTCCCTGGACTCTGAACTCTTCTGCAGTGAAACGAAATCCCTGCTGCGACCCTTCGCCTCGGAGACGTTCGGCGCTTGCGGAGAAACCTGGTTGCCGTGGTTTTTCAGGGTTGTATTAAAGTAGTAAGACTGGGAGCTGGAAGGACCTTGGAGATCGGCGGCGGCGGGGCCAGCCACCTGATTTTACCGGTGAGGAAACAGCCCCAGGAAGGGCCCGTGATTTGTCCAGGACTCCCACGGTTAGTGACCTCCTGGATAGAATTTTCTGGGTGCAGATCGCCACCCATCCATGCCAGCCCACGCTTGTGTGATTCCCATCCGCATCCTTTGACCGAAAATTAATAAACCTGACATCCTATTGCTTTATTACGGCACTAGGGATATGACGAAAAGCAAGACCTTGCTCTCTAAGTCAAAATGATTTTTGTCTTGATGACTCAATGTTGTGCCTAGTACACGGTCGGCACTTAAATGCAAATCAATATAATAGATATATAATATATATAAAATATATAATAAATAATATAATAAAAAAACTGACAGTTATTCTCTTTTTCCATGCTTTTGTCAGTGCCTTCCTTCCCTCTGAGACTACCCCAGTTACGTGTGTATGTATATATAGGTGTTTGTATGTCGTCTCTTCTATCAGACCTCCAGGGCCCTGAGAACAGGGGGTTATTTTGTCTTGGTCCTTCTTTGTATCCCCACCTTTGCACAGTGCCTGGCTCAAAATAGGTATTTGGTAAATGCTAGCTGACTGACTAAAGTTTTCTTATAAGGGCTAGTATAAGTGCTGGGCACTTAAGCTTGAAAGGATGGTGAAGTCTTCATATATTCTCAATGGTATTTTGCTACTAGGAACAACAAAATCATTGCTTTGAGGAAAAATTGACAGAGAATCTGATGTTCCAGATAAAGGAAGGAAGGCTTGTCAAAAATTATTTTTTATGCATCAATTCTGAATGATATTCACCTTTCGTTTTTGACTTTTTAAATTTATCTGCTTGGGGCGGCTAGGTGGTGCAGTAAGAGCTCCGGCTGGAGTCGGGAGGACCCGGGTGGGTTTGGCCTCAGAAAAATTAGCACCCACACATAAAAAAAAAAAAAAAAACTAGCCGTGTAACCTTGAGCAAGTTACTTAACCCCAGTTGCTTTAAAAAAAGATATATCTCCATGCTTAAAAATTTGTATTCTGAGAGCTTTTTATGAAGAAACGATCAAAATTTGGCAAGTAGTTTGATATGTATGGTAGGTTAGAGTGAGGAGTCAAGTATGACACCAAGCTTGTTAAGCTAAGTTACAGGAAGAATGGTGGTACCCTTGACAGTAAGAGGAAAGTTTGAAAGAAGCCTGGGTTTATAGGGAAAGATAATGAGATTTGTTTTGAACATGTTGAGTTTGTAATACCTGTGGGACATTCAGTATGAATGAGCAATTGGTGATATGGGATTGGAGTTCAAGAGAGAGACTAGGGCAAACTATAGAGATATGGGAAACATCTGCTTGAAATCTGGAACCATTGGAAGCTGATAAGATCACCAAATGAGAGAGTATAGAGGTTTGGGGGTCACCCACATGAGTGGGCATGGCATGGAAGAAGAGCCATTGAAGGAGACTGAAAAGTAGTGGTCTGAGTGGTTGTGTCACAAAAACAATACAAAAAAGTTCTGTTCTAAGGTGTGAAGAGGTTTCAGTCTCAGCCATAGTACTCATACTGATGAAGGCATATCTGATTTTTTCATGTTCTTCAGTATTTCAAAAAAGCAAGGGCAACCATTACACATCAGTTCTTAATCCAAGCAATTGTGTTGGTCAGTTGCCCTTTCTAAACTGTAATGGTTATTATCACTGATGTTTAATTATTTGCATCTTCCTATAAAACTGGAATGATTGAAATATAGCTGTCCTCTTACGGATTATGTGTATTTGTAGATAGCTTAATTGCCAAATATTTGACAATTTTTGTTATTACTGTAAATAAAATTTCTTTTTTGTGATGTTTTCTTGATCTTTAATATGGACATCTTGCAGCTTTGCTAAACTAATTTGATGTCTTCATTAATTTAATGGGCAAAACAGTTGGATTTTCCAGATATACTATCATGTCATCCACAGAAAAATCACCTGAAAATTGCTCAGTCTCATTAATAATCAAACAGATACAAATTAGAAGAACTTTGAGTTGCCAGTTCACATTTATCAAACTGGCAGAAACCAAAAACACTGGCACAAATAAAATCAGTGAAGAATCAGAAGAGAAGCAGTAGAGTAGGAAAAATATCTGCATCAGATATCACTGATATTTGTTGTAAGGGTTTTGTTTTTTTTTCTTTTTGTAAGGAGGATATAGGAAAGAGAAAATAATATGTTTAACTGAAAAAGCAATTTTTTAAAAACCTCAATCTCTCTGTTTCTCTCTCTCATACACACACACACACACACACACACACACACACACACACACACACACACACACACACACACACATGCACAAGCTTGCTATCTGTAGTACACAGGGAACTGCCACAGAAAACAATAGTTACTGCCCAGTAGTTAAGTAGGCCTGCTTGTGGTTGCCTGAAGGCCTCAACCCCCAGACCAGAACATACCACCTCCTTTTTCTATGAGACAGGTTTACATACTACCAAAGATACAGTAATACCTGTTATGAGGCCTTACAGTTAAGGATCATACCAAAAACTTGAGGGCCAACCTTGATTCTTCTAACCACTTTCCTTCACCAACAAACTTCTTTCCATCTGCCTGTATGCTGCTTGCACTCATTTTCCAGTAGTTAGTATACTCCTACTCCGTCATTACAGATATTAACTACCAATGTATTTATTTCAGTTATGGAAGGAAGATGAAAAACAGCATAGTGTCATGGTTAGAGATCCAGTCCTGGAATCAGGAAGATCAAGTCCTATATGTGAATCTGGGCACCAGGTAACCAACTCTGCAAGACTGAAGTTGCAAAGCTGGTGTCATTTGTATTGATATAGAAAGCTTCTTCCTTGGAGTTCCCTATAGCAAAGAAAGTGCATTTGCAATAACTATACCATTCCATCTCATGAAGAGAAGGTACTCTTTTTTAAACAGATAGAATTATTAAGAACAAAAATATGGTTTTTATGCTATTTTTAGTACACTATCAAAGATATTTAAGAATTTTGAAGTTGTTTTTCCCTTCAGCTGAGCTTAAATGTTATTACAGTTATATAATATTGCTTAATGTGTGATTCTGATGTCTGCAGATATATTTTTATTCTCCCTTGATGATAATCTAGTTATTTTCAAAGGCATGATTGTTTCCTATTATGCTTTATTCACTTTCTTTGTAGGAAAAAAGCTTGCTCGCCATGTCAATAGTCACAGTTCAACTTGGTCAGTGTGGCAATCAGATTGGTTATGAAGTGTTTGATGCCATATGTAGAGACTTAAATAATACCCAAGGATTCTGCTCTAAGAGGGAGAATGAGGTATATCAGGCATCTTGCAAAGAATATTTCTTTAATGAGGAGAAAAGTGGAGGTATGTAATTAACCTGGTGGTAAACATTGAGAACAACTCATTCATTCTGTTTCTTTTTTTTTCCTTTTACTAGATATTGACCCTAGAATACCAATTATGGAAAATAAAAGTATTGCCTATTTAATCAGAAAGCAATCTAGGAAATGTTCAAAATCTCTATGTATCCAATTTTATTTTTTTAAATACCCAATGCTTTATATACAATGACTACTCAATAAATGTTGCAAAGAAAATTTAATTTAAAATTGGTAAGTTCTATTTTAAAGTGAAGCTATTAAATGTAGTTTTATTATGAATGTTGCTCTGTTTTCATTTTTATATTGAAAGTGATATGATAGAACTATGGACCTATACTGTCTTGAAAGGGTGTAATCCTTCCTAATATAGGAAAGTAGGGGATGATTAACCACTTCTCAGATACATATCTTGAATATGTAACAGTAGTTGAGTTACTGTTTCTTAACTGAGGTCCAGAGTGGGTTCTATAAGTTCTCACCCTTGTGTTTGATTGGGACTGACACCTGGACTTGCAAACTAATTGCATTAGTTATATACATTTGTTTAAGCCTGGAAGCCTACTGCTTACTTTCTTTAGAGGAGAGGGCCTGTATTTGTATGTAAATACAAAAAATGAAACAGTCCAGCCTCTATTTTCAAGGAGGTTATTAAGCAGAAAAGCAAGTGCCAACATATGTATTATTAAAAATACTAAAAATAGTAAATACTAAAACTCAGCAATAGGAATGCTAAGCAATAGGAATAATGTTGGTATCTTTGCTGCTTGCCTGAATTTCATACCAGAGTGACAGATCCCCTTTTCTTTCTGGTCACATAAATTTATACTCTGAATTAACATGTAGGGGCCCTCCCAGCTCTCAATTTATGATCCTTTGTATGGATAACTTTTTCTACATTTTGTTTTCCTCTTTACATTCCAGTTCCAGTTGCCCGAGCATTGCTTATTGACATGGAGCCCAAAGTAATCAGTCAAACACTATTAAAGGCTGCCCATTCTGGTAGATGGAAGTATGGTCAACACTCATATTTCTGTCAAAAACAAGGTTCTGGAAATAATTGGGCATATGGGTAAGAGTTATTTATTCAAATTTCACTTGAATAACTGGCATACAGTTGAAGAATCTCAAGAAACCATAAACTTGAAATTATGGATCCATCATTCAACAAATATTAAATGCCTTAAGTCAGAGCTTGATTTCAGACAGTAGAAGGTGGCAGTCCGGCCTTTATGTTTGTGTCTCAGTTAAGGATTTCAGGTAGTATGAGAGACTGGTAGTTTCCCCAACTACAAGCTTCTATTGGCAGGCTAGGGAATAGGGAGTGTTTGTGTGTAGACTTTGGGTAAGAAAGAAAAACAAGTCTAAAGAGATACAATAGAGAGGGGCTGTCAGATATGGATTGAGAACAATGGATTTGGTACTTTCTGCTTCTTTAAAGCCTCCTGAAACATTTTTTGGGGTTCCCAACTCTTTACTACCAGCAGCAGGACTTAGGTCACCTGCTTCCACTTCTCCTTCTATCATCTTCTCTCTCTCTCTCTCTCTCTCTCTCTCTCTCTCTCTCTCTCTCTCTCTCATATGAGCAACATTCCCAGATGTTTCTAGAACAGAGTAGCACACAGCTTATCAAAGTTTAAATGCTCTTGGGCAGATTATTTCTGAGTCTTAGTTTCCATACTAGTAAAAATGAAGATTACAAAGTAGCCATGGTATTCGAAGGATATTTTTTATGTGTGCAAAATAACATATAATGTAGAGTACTGTTCCTGAGCCCTTTGGAATAAATAGGACTATGGAAATTTTTTCTAAGGATTTTTGCTTCTAATAATAATTTAAATGAAGCTAAAAAACCCTTTCTTGCCTGTATAATCTTTTCTTCTTTTTTTTTCTCATTTAAACACTGTAGACAATTGTAAAGATCCTTACTGATTTTCAAAATCATTAGAGAGGTTACCTGGTCTAATCCTCCCACATTAAAAGAAAAACTGAAGAATCCTGAATGCCAGAGAGGTTGTGGTTTGACCTTGGTCACAAGGCTAGCGAGTCGCATTGCTTTGCCTCTTGACCAAATTGTTTCTCAGCTACATATGAGTCTTATGGGATTTGGGGGTACACAGAAGTCTGAAAATCTACATTTCAGTGGAAAAGACTTGAGCTAGGGATTTTCTCTTCCCAGATGAGGGTAAAGTAGAAATTCTAGGGTAAAAAAACAAGATGGGTCAGGAGGTGGTAAAGCAAAGCCTGGGGATGCCATTGAACTTGACCTTCATAGAGACACCTCAGCCAGTAAGGAGGGATGAGGTTTAATAATGATGATGACAGTACTTACAGTTTGCTTTAAAGTTTGTATGGCTATACCTATTAATATAGTGTTATTAGAGTACTGAGTAATAATGAATTACAAAGTCATCTTCCCCACGAGTTTTATCTGACTTTTAAATCCTCTCTAATAAAGAAGCTAGACATTGCCAGCCTAAATAACATGTATAGAGCTTTGGAAAGTTCTATCTTATAAGGTTACTGTGTTAGCTTTTGTGTTGTAATTCTCCAGTTAAAATTTACTTAGATTTGTCTGTTCCTTTCTCTTTATGTAGTTATAGTGTTCATGGGCCCAAGCATGAAGAATCTATCATGAATCTAATTCAGAAGGAAGTAGAGACATATGATTCTCTAAGAGGATTTTCTACTATAATGAGTATGGCAGGAGGCACAGGATCTGGTTTGGGAGCCTTCCTCACACAGAACTTGAGAGATGCTTATCCAAATTCTTTTATAGTAAATCAGGTTATATGGCCCTATGGAACTGGTGAGGTAAGAGCATATTGCAAAATGTCTTCATTGAAAATTTTCGATTTAATTTTTTTGAGAAGAGGCTAAAAAATCTGGGTCTGTTAATTCTCTATCTTCTTTAGAAAATAATTCGTCTCTTCTAGGGGAAGCTAGGTAGCTCAGTGGATAGAACGCTGACCCTAGAGTCAGGAAGACCTAAATTCAAACACAGCCTTAGATACTTTCTAGCTGTGTAACCCTGGACAAGTCACTTAACCGTGCCTGCCTCAGTTTCCTTACCTGTGAAATGAGCTGGAGAAGGAAATGGCAAACTACTCCAGTATTTTTGCTAAGAAAACTCCAAATGGGGTCTTGGAGAGTCAAACACAACTAAAATGACTCAACAACAATATTTCTTCTAGAATGATTGTATAGCAGGATGTATTCATGAGCAAGGCTCAACCTGGCTGTGCCTATTTCAAATTTCAGTCAATGAAATCTTTATAAAGACTGTGAAATATCTGTAATTATGCCATAGGATCATATAATAACATTATAGAATCTTAGAACTTTAGAGGTAGAAGGAGCCTTAGAAATCATTGAGTCTAACCCATACATGTAATCTAAGGAGACATTTAACAACTCCCTTGCAGAATTTATGTGTAACACAGTTTAGGGATCCTTAGACTAACCAGGTATCTTACAAAGGTCATTCAATCCATTCCCTTTCATCTGCAAAGAATTATATATAAACGATTTCAAATAAATGGGTTGTCTTTATTTTTAATCTCTGTTAGGGACAGAGACACTCACTCTGACTTTCCCCAGGAACCCATTCTTGTCTTAGAAAACATCACTAATGACTGACTTTGATAGATTAGCTCTTCTCAGCAATGCAAGGACCTAAAACAGCTCGAAAAGACTCATGATGGAAAATGCCATCCACATCCAGAGAAAGAAATATAGAATCTGAATGCAGAGCGAAGCAGACTATTTGCTCTTTTTTTGTTTTGTTTTTTCTTTCTCATGGTTCCTCTCATTCATTTGAATTCTTCTATACAACATGACTAATGTGAAAATATGTTTAATAAGAATGTATATGTAGAGCTTGTATCAAATTGAACACTATCTTGGGGAGGAGGGAGGGAAGGGAAGGGGAGAAAATTTAAAAGTTATGGAAGTGAATATTGAAAACTAAAAATAAATCAATTTATTTTAAAAAAAGAAAACATCACTAAGACATTTACTCAGTTTTAAAAATCTGATATATATGTATATTTATATACATACATGTATATATATGCATATATTTATATTACACATCAAATTCATAGTTCATGATTTCTTCACTGGAGATAAAATATACATCATCTTCCATATGGGAACACTCATGCAAACTCTTACTGAATTATCTATTCTTAACTTATCCGAGCAAAATAATTCAGTTTCCTTCAGCTTTTTCCTCATAGTTCCCATTTCCCAAACTTTAAACAAAAATGTTTCTTTTCTTTGGGGAAGAGATTCTGTATATCAATTACTTGCTGATTATACCTGAAGAAGCATTACATCTCTATATTGAAACAAGTCAATATAAGGAATGATGTAGAAAGGAAGGAAGGAAGTATACAATGAAATGAGCAAATCATTTTTGACCTATTTTTCTTGTAGGTTATTGTCCAGAACTACAACTCAGTTTTGACTCTTTCTCATCTGTATCGATCTTCAGATGCACTTCTTGTTCATGAAAATGATGTGGCACATAAGATCTGTGCTAAACTGATGAATATCAAGCAGATCTCCTTTAGAGATGTAAATCAAGTCATTGCCCACCAGTTGGGAAGTGTATTCCAACCTACCTGCTCTTCAGAAGGCTCCTTTCAATACCGAAGAAACCCATTAGGTAATTTGATCTTCTTAAATGCTTGTTTTTCTTTTCTTTTCTTTCTTTTTTTTTTTTTTTTTTTAAAGCAATTGGGGTTAAGTAACTTGCTCAAGGTTACACGGCTAGTCATTATTTATGCGTGGGTGCTCATTTTCTGAGGCCGGATTCGATCTCGGGTCGTCCCAACTCCGAGGCCGGCGCTCTTACTCACTGCGCCACCTAGCCGCCCCAAAATGCTTGTTTTTCAATGAAAGATCTTACATTTTTCTTGAGAGTATCAAATATTATGTACTCTTTAATTTATCCTAAGGCATAAAATTAGTACAAACATAAATTTCAGTTTCATCCCTTTTGGCAATTTTTTGTTTGAATTCCATTGATCCCCTTTTTTACTATAACTAAACTTTTCTAAATCTTCTGGTTTTCCCTAATAATACTGCTCCCTCAGAACTTTCAATGTGCTTTCAGTCCTTAATGGGACTAAAAGGATCCCTTTGCTTCCTATTGCCACTTTGTACTTTTTGTTCCTCCATTATACAGTGGTCTGTCATGAAGTTATCTTTTGTAGTCCAAGATTTATGTTTATACCATTTTCCCCATCCTCCTCACCATTGTTTTTCAACTTCAGGACATTCTCCTATCTTTCTAAAGGATTTTTGAACCTGTTTCCTCCCACCAATTCCTCTGACGTTATACTACTGATGACCCTTGTAACACCCTGACTTTACAAATCTTTAACTATTTTCAGATCACAGGACTTTCATGTTCACTTTTTGTCAGCTCCCCCCTTGAAGTTTAGTCATGGGAATTGTTCCATCTCTCAAATGTGGAATTTTATGCTTCACTTCTCTGTGACAACTTCATCTTTTACACTCCGATTCCATCTTATTGAACCTCATCTTCACACTACAACCCATATGATTGCTTAATCCCTTCTTCTCCTCCCAGTCTGTCAGCCACTACAGCAGTAACCTCACTAGCACCTTAAAATCGCTTGCCCATTTAACCTTCTTCCTTGCCAGTACTCAATTCAGTCCTTACTTTGCTGATTTGGTCTGCTACAAATTTGTGCCATTTAAACCTCAGCTGGGCCATCAAGAATTTGCATTCATCTCTTCACTAACTCCCTTTTCCATTTTCCACAGCAGCTTTTTTGAACGTTAAATTCTACTCAGACTCACCATCCCTACTCCTTCCAATCAGTAAATGACCTGCATTCCTAATTTCATAAAACGGAGCTCCTTCCGCTCCCCTTGAAGCTCAGAATTTTTCACCATCACCAGTTCTTCCTGACCAAAAATATGTAGCCCCTCTCCTTGCAAAGAATAGATTGTTTCCTTTAAGACTTGTCCTATCAGTTCTCCCCTTGTACCTCCATTATCTCTTCTTCTTGTTGGCTCTTTCCTTTCTACATACAAACCTGTTCAGCTCTTTGTATAAAAAAATTAAAATAAAATAAAAGATAAACCACCTTTCCATGTATACTTTACTTACTAAACTTGTGAGAAGCACTTTATACCTTCATTTGCTTATTCATGAGTCCTTGGCAATTTGGGTTAGATCTCTCTTCATTCTACTAAAAAAGATCACAAGTGCCATCTTGATTAATATAGTCAGTGGCCTTTTTTTCTTCTATCTTATCAAAAACATTTTTATTCGTATATCTTGTTTCAATGCATCAGTCTCTTCCTGTAGTATCTTCCCATAAAAAGTTAAGCAAAATCACCTGATAAAGTGATTGTAACTGTGATGTATACATCACTTTGTACGTATGTATACTTTGTATGTATGTATACTTTGTATGTATACATTATTTTGCATTCTTGTATTTTATTGTTTGTTAACATAAAGTAGTTTATGCTTTATTAATATTAATAACAATTTGATAGCCAACATAGTCCATTATGTTTTACTTCAGTGACTTTTTCTCTTTCTTTTTTTGGTTTTTGGGTGTTTTGGGGGTGTTTTTTGGTGAGGCAGTAGGGGGTAAGTAACTTGCCCATGGTCACACAGCTTTGAATTCAGGTCCTCCCAACTGCAGGGACTGGTACCTGTACCACTTAGTTACCCCAAGCAAGTCCATTTTGGTTTTTTGTTTTGAAATAATCAGGGTTAAGTGACTTGCCCAAGGTCATGCAGTTAGTACTCCTCTGAGATCACATTTGAACTCAGGTCCTCCTAACTGCAGGGCCAGTGCTCTCTCCACTGTGTCACCTAGCTATCCCCATCAGTGACTTTTTGTCAGTCCTCACCTCCTTTGACCTCTCTTCAATATATTAAACACTGTTGAGTATCCCCTAATTCCTGAAAATCTACTTTCATTGATTTCCATAATACATTGATTTTTGTCTTTTTTGCTTAGTTTTGTTTTTCTGCCCACTAAATGTAGCCATTTCCCAAGGTTCTTTGCTCAACTATCTTCTCTTCCTGTACTCTCCCTAGACTTTGTCATAAACTCCTAGGCTTCAGCTGTGGTGTTTATTCAGATAACTTCCAGCTTACGTATCTAGCTTAGCCCCTACCTGAGCTTCTGTTACATATTTTCAGTTCGCTTGAACATCTTGATCTCTTTATATTGCACCAAACCACAATTCAACCTAAAACTAAATACATCTTCACTCCCCAAAGCAGGTCTTCCTCCTGACCTTTTCCATTTTGTTAATGGCACCTCCATTCTCTTAGCTACATAGACTTGAGAATTCAGTATCATTTTTGCCTCTCCCCCCCCCCCCTCCTTTTTGTCTTGATCTCCATTACCAGATCTGATCTTTAGGTTCTGTCAAATTCACTTCCTCTTTGTTTATGGATTCCATCCATTCTACTTTGGCTGCCATCATTATAGTTCAGGCCTTCATTACTTGGCACCAACACTGCTTCAGTGGCCTTCTTCCTTCCAGCCTCTTCCCCTTCCAAGCCTTCCTGAACAACACTATTAGGTTAATCATAAAATATAATATTTTACATCATTCTTCTGATCAAAACTTTCATTATATGCTTGTCAGATTGAGTTCACGATTTATGAATGCTCACTATATTCAAGGCACTGTGCCAGATGCTGTGAGGTACACAGAAGTGAACAATAAATGACTTTGCCCTTGACAAACTTGACACTTTCTGTTTTATGCTATGCTGATTTGGAAGTACTATGATAAAGATATAAGCCAAGTGCAATAGGAGCATAGACAAGAGAGAGAAATTACTTCTAGCTTGAGAGCTCAAGGCTTTTTGGAGGTCGTGGTATTGGATTATAAGATTTTGACAAGCAGAGATGAAGACAAGAGGAAAGATATGCAAATTAGAGGGGTTACAATGTGAGCAAAGGCATGGAGATGGGAAAGTACATAATATGTTTGGGCAATGGAAAGAAGTCCTCTCAGCTAAGGTGCTCAGTATATGAAGGGGAATGATGGGAAATAAACCTGAAAAATTAGTTTGGAGCCAGATTGTAGAAGATCTTGAATGTCAAGCAAGAGAGTTTAGAATGTATAAACAACAGAAAACCATCAATGGATTTTGAATGGTTAGTGCCATGATTAGTCCATTTTTTAGCCCCCATTAGCTGCTGGGTAAAATCCAGGCCCTTTAGCTGAGCATTCAGGCTTGAAATCTAGGATTCCTGCCCCTCCTCTCAGAGCAAACAAAGGCCTGAAGGTATTTCTAATCCAGCTCCATCTCTGTCACATTTTGATAACTTGGTTGTTTTTCCTTCAGTTCTATCTATAAGCAAATAAAAATCCCTTCTTCTAAAAATGTTCCCAAGAGAATGTTTTAGAGAATTTAGAATGATAGGAAGGCAGGTAAGCATTTGTGCTTCTTCTGATCATTTATTCATCACAATGCAGAGAGCATGTGCCTGGAACATAGTATGTACTTAATAAAAGGTTATGAACTTCACTTACTTTATTTTCTTTAAGTTCTCAATTATTCATCTTTTAAACTCTCATTTGGTCTCTAGACCAGGTACAGTGGTAGGTGAGGTGGGAGACAGGTGGAAGCCTACCTCTGCACCCCTACCCTATGTTGACACAGTAGGGCAAAGCCCTAATAGCCTTATGCTAGTTATGGCTCTGGGTATAAGTGTGTTGATTAGTGTAATGGAAATGCAGATTTAAAGATCTTCCCTGCCCCTAGCTTAAATGCACCTGGAGCCTGTGGTGGGAGGCTTGTTTTTCAGGAAAGCCCACACCTTGATACTTTGTGATTGGGCAGTGGGTCAAGGAGGTTGTTACATTCTCTGAGCCAGGAGAAGGCTATATAAGCCCTGAGGAGAGGCTTTGCTTTGGGGCTCACTTTGAGAAGTGTTGTATGATTTGACCAGATGAGACTCTGGGAAGCCATTGTTGAGAGCCCCCCGCTTTGAAAACCCAGATGTTGATGCTTCCCTCTCTGGTAACTGTGATTTGGTATTGATATAATGGTTGGACAGTTTGGAAGCCTGTCTGTTTGATCTGTAAGTTCTGTAACTCTGAAGTTTGGGGTGCTGACCTTTTTCCCCTGAACTAGGTAATGTGTGTTTGTTTGATTAAAGTAAGCTTGTTAACCCATTTTGAGTTGCTTTCCTTTTGAAAAGCAGATCTAAGAACCTGTATTGGCAGCTACCCTGGGGATATTGGGGTGCTTGCTGCTACAATTAGTTTTCTGGCATGGTACTAATTTGGCAGCTATGTTCTTTGCATTAGACATATTTCCCTTGTAATTGTCTTTTAATGTCATTCATTTTGAATGATCCTGGTCTTAGGGGAAAAAACATATTTTGGCATCAGATTTATTAACTCAAAATACATGTGTGTATGTGTGTGTGTATAAAATACCTACCCACAAATATACATATATGCACTAGGGTATATATGTCACTACACACACGTGTATGTGTAATTTAATAATAACAATCTGGAGTAATTTATTAAAAATATTCCTCTCTCTCTCTCTCTCTCTCTCTCTCTCTCTCTCTCTCTCTCCCTCTCCCTCTCTCCTCTCTCTCCCTCCCTCCCTCCCTCCCTCCCTCCCTCTCTCCCCCTTTTTCTCTCTCTAGGAGACTTGATGGCAAGCTTGGTTCCACACCCTGAATTCAAAATGCTAGGTCTCCGTAACATTCCTCAAATGTCTGAAAACTCATTGGCATATACCACCTTTGCTTGGGCTGGATTGCTCAAGCATTTAAGACAGATGCTCATTTCTAATGCTAAAATGGAAGAAGGTAAGAAATGTTTAAAAAATATATACCCACAATATGGGTTTTGAAAACCTCTAATATAAATAGATTTGGGCCATCTGGGGTAGGACTCCCCCAAAGTCCCAGAGGTTTAGTTCCTTTTTACCCTCATAATCACTCTCTAACCCCCAAACAAAATTGTAAATCAGCTTTAGACAATGCTATTAGACAATCATCTATTCTGTCCCTGTTATTAGTCCTTAAATTAACTTCCATGACCATTTAATAAATTGACTTTGGGTTTTGACCCTAGATATTTGGATTAACTTGTCTCTGGTGGCCTTAATTTCTTAAATAGTACACAGTAGCTCTGTTCTACATCTGTGATAAATCTTAACCAAAATGAAAATATTATAAGTTTCAAAACTAAAAAGTACATTGCCCACATGTTTTTACTTTGCTACTTCTTGTATTTTCTTACTATAGTACTTTGTTATAATTATGCTGGAATTTTGTGGATGTATCTTGTAATCTACTCCCTAATTCATTTTTTTCCAAGCCAAGAACTGTAACAATTTTATGAAGCCAGGGAATAAGGAAGAAATGTAATTAGCAATATGTTCTATTTATATCCTTCTAAATTCTCCCCCTCTTTGTTACTGCATCTTTGTACATCATTGTTATCATAGTATACTTGATCTTTGTGTGTGTGTATATGTATATATGTATGTAGACATGTGGCTATGTATATTATGTAAGTCTGTGTGTGTATAATTTTTTAACCTAACATATATTAATATAAGTAGGCCACATTTCATGGCAATATAAGATTACATTATATCAATATAACATAGTTTCCCCCTTTTATTGAGCATAACTTGTTTCCAGTTTTTTGCTATTATAAATATCACTATTACAAATATCTCTGTGGACATCATTTTTCTTCTTTTTGGTTATTTCCTTGAGATATATTCTCAAAAGTAGAATTATTGACTCAGAGTAGATGGGGTATTTAATAAAAGCAAACTCTTATTATATATAAAGGAATTGTGAGAATTATGTGAACCAAATTGACTTTATCTTGTGATTCATCCATAGATCTAGTTCAGTTCCCTTTCCATTCAAATATGGGTCTAGTCTAATTTCTATCTTGTGAGAAAAATTTATTCATTTGTTGGACTTGTGAGAAAATTTCATTGCATTGTTTGACAGTTTCCCTGTGTGACTGGAAAACTGAACCACCTCTACCTGTTGTTTAGAGACCCTTAACTAAGGATCTAGGTCATGCTGATTAGAAACCCAGTCAGAGGGGGGCGGCTAGGTGGCGCAGTGAATAGAGCGCCGGCCCTGGAATCAGAAGGACCTGAGTTCGGAGCCGGCCTCAGACACTTAATCCGCACAAACAAAAACCTAGCCGTGTGACCTTGGGCAAGTTACTTAACCCCAATTGCCCTAAAGGGGCGGCTAGGTGGCGCAGTGAGTAAGAGCGCGGGCCTCGGAGTTTGGATGACCCGAGATCAGATCCGGCCTCAGAAAATGAGCACCCACGCATAAATCAAATGACTAGCCGTGTAACCTTGAGCAAGTTACTTAACCCCAATTGCTTAAAAAAAAAAAAAAAAAAGAAACCCAGTCAGATCCAGAGATTAACAGAAGGAGTTTTCTTGCAATTATACATCTCATGCAACCCATGTGTCTTATCTGAAAACTGACCCCATACTGGCCCATCAGTTACTGTTTCCTTGTTCCTTTGACAGACACTTGGGACTCTTTTTTTTTTTTTTTCTGAGTTCAGGGCATTATACCTGTTTACTTTCCCCCCACTTAATTTTTTAAATTCATTCAAACCCCCTGCCCTCATCCAAAATGCCCCTAATCTTTCTCCCAATTAGAAATCAGACTACCTAATCTTATATACTAGTTTACATTCTGTTAGTGGTTTACTTTTTTTTTTTTTTTTTTTTTTAGCAATTGGGGTTAAGTAACTTGCCCGATTACACAGCCAGTCATTATTTATGTATGGGTGCTCATTTTCTGAGGCCGGGACCAATCCTGGGTCATCCCGACACAGGGACCAGCACTCTTACTCACTGCGCCACCTAGCCGACCCAAAATGTTTACTTTTTTTTTTTGGAGGGGGGAAGGTAGGGCAGTTGGGGTTTAGTGACTTGCCCAAGGTCACACAGTAATTATTTACTTTTAATGCATAAAAATCTGTTTCTCCTGGTATTCAGGGTACAGTGCCAAACTGAGGAAGGCTTGGTCCCAATTTGTTACATAATTAACATGCATTGTTTAATAAATTGATAAACTCCCTTGTATATTTTGGTCATTCTTTCACTGAGGGACTTTTTTGTGGAAGACTGCCTCCCAGAGGTCGAACTCCCCTCAAGTTCAAATTCTTCCAAGCTAAGGAAAGATCTACCTGCATGCTACTGGGAATGGTTTACCCCAACCCTGAAAGTTGGGGACTCCCTTTCAGGGAGTAGTGGGTTCTAGGAATAGTGATATACCAAAGGATTCCCCCGGGGATAAAATTTATTTTTGCATGAAACCAGGGAAAGAATGAATTGTAAAATTGACACTCCTTTAGGAAATTCTTATTGGCCTGGAATTTCCTATACAGAAGTAGAGGGGGTGATTAAAAGATAGAGCTCTCAAATTATGCTTAAATAGATCAAAATCCAAATGGGTTCCAAATTTGGCAACAAATTAAAAGCTTGGAGATTAGACTTTCAGGAGGAGATAAGGAGGCTAGCAAATATGTGTTTGTTTTATTGCTTCATCTGTGTTTTTGTTTCTTTGTAAAATGAAGAAAAATGTGAGTCATGTGTCATGTTCATTGTTGTTTATATATTTTGCTACCTTGAAAGATTTTTAAGGGGAAAATGCAGCCAGCCAGAAGGACTGCTAAAAAGCTACAGCCAAAGAGTTTAGAATGCTGGGGAAGATTAATGAAGTTTCATACTTGAAATAGTGACGCCAAACTCTTTCCCAGTAAGTAGGACTAACTCTCACTTTAGACTTTCTGTGGAAGATTAGGTTAAGAAGGGGAAAAAGACCCCCAGCAAGATACTTTATCATTTCAGCCCTGGTGATATTGAGATTACAAAGATAAAGTTAGATAATCAAAGAAAGGAAAACTTTTTTTCCTGGTTTGTAAAACTGCTAAAACAAACAAACAAACAAACAAACCAACAACATCTTAATTGATTTCGGAGCTTTGGAGATTAAGGAAATTGTAAATTAATCATTAAGGAGTTTGGAGATTAATCATTTTAAGATCATAAGGGAGAACTTCTGGGACTTTGCATAATTTCAGGAATTTACCCCCTTCTCTTTGTCCTATCTGATAAGGCACTTAATAGAAACTTAATATATACTGAAATATCTTAATGAGTTTTGGGGTACCACTCTATACAATTTGTTTTAAGGAAAAATTAGAATTGGATTCTATAAAAATTTCAGGAGTAACACTTAGATCACTTTTTTCCTGAAGATTGATAGACCTATTTTATGAAGGAAGGCAACTAGTTTGAAAGTAACCCCAGAGTGAAGAAAAAAAGTAGGTATGAAGTTTGCATTTTAAATATATCTGAAACTTAAATAGCTGCCTCTTGGTAATATTTTCTTGCCTGTGAAAAGAGAAAATATTCTTTAAATCAGGGAACTTAAAAATGAATAAAATTTAGGGACAGCTAGAGGGTACAGTAGATAGAGTATCATCCCTAGAGTCAAGAGGACTTGAGTTCAAATTCAGCCTCAGACACTTAGTAGCTGTATGACCCTGAGCAAGTCACTTAACCCTAATAGGATCCACCTTACCTCCCCGCAAAGAATAAAATTTAATTAAGAAATGGAAAGGGTGATTTAAAATGAAGAGGGATTTATGAAGAGAGACACCCTTCTTTACCCCCCACTGCCTGGGCCTAGACCCTGTTGTAGATAATGGAACCTAGACCCTGTTGTAGAAAATAGGGATAGATATTCATGATGACAGCAGAGAGGAGGTGATCAGGAACTAGGAATTTCTTTTGGGAAGGCTGAAGTAGAACTCTCAAAGCTGTATATAACAAAATTAATTGTTTAGGTAAATTAGAAGCAAGGTCACCAAAGAATATTAGAAAGAAATTGCATTTGAAAGCTTTAGAAACCCAAAAAGGTATCAGAATTGCAATTAATCAAGATGGTGTGGAATTTTGTACTCAATTGCAAAGGATAAATAACATATGTAAAAGTACTTTATAAATGTTACCCGCTATTTTTATTGGTAATTAATTAATCTATAAATTTAGTGTAAGACAGTACTACAAAGGGGTTATTTTAGAAATCTAGACAAAAAAGTAACAGAATTTTTCAATAGGAACCAAAAGTTAGGAATCTCAAGGGAAACAATTTAAAAAGCAACAGTAAAGGGGATTTAACCATACCAGCTTTCAAATAATATTATAAAGAAATAATTAAAACAGTTTGGGACAAGTTAAAATATACAAAAGTTGATCAGTGACACAGATTATGTAAGCAAAAATTAGAAGTGATCTTACATGATAGCATAATAATGAGTTAACCCAGGGATACTAACTAATGGAGAAAGTAAAGAGTCTCTATTTGATAAAAATTGCTAGGAAAACTGCAAGGCAGTTTGGAAGAAATGATTAAATCAATAGTTTATACCATATACCACAATAGACTACATTTGCATACATTCCCTAAATATGAAAGGTCATGTAAAAATATTGAAGACAAAAAAGGAAGATCTCTTTCATAACTATGATTTAGCATTTAAGACAGTATCTGACAGATAGATGATTAATAATAATAAACGAGAAGAACAGCTGTTTAAGGGAGTGTGGGAGGACAGGCATTATTGGTTATAGGTGCAACCTTAAAGGCTCTTCCCCAGGTTGCCTCTTTTGAATATACTAGTTGTCATTTACATAGCACTTTAAGGTTTGCAAAGCACTTAAAAATATTATTTCATTTGACTCTTACAACCCCAGGAAGTAGGTGATATTATTATGTCCATCTTATAGATGAGGAAAACTTAGAGGTTGAGTGACTTGCCCTGAGTCACATAGCTAGTAAGTGTCTGAAGCCAGATTTAAACTGACTCCAGAATCAGCACTCTATTCACTAGCTGCCTCTCTATATGTAAAATTATACATGTGCAACCACATGTATAACTTATTCAGTGATTCTCTTATTATCACTATCAGCTGACTAAATCAGGCATAAATGTGTCTATCAATTATCTATTCCACTGTCATGGAAAGAAGCCCCTTGAAGAGTCCAAATGGAGGAGGCATTCCTGATAAATCAGTCATTAAGCATTTTTTAAACTCCTGCTATGTGTCAGACTTTGCGGATATAAATACAGAAATGAAATTTACACTTTAAAAAAAAGAAATTTACACTTTAGCCAAAGAAATAATGTATATATGTTTATACAAATGTATGTATATATGTTTATACAAAATGAATACAATATAATTTTTAGTGGAAAGGCTTAGTAGCTGGAGGAAGTAAGAAAAGCTTCATATAGCAGGTAGAACTTAAACTAAATCTTGAAAGGTACTAGGGGTTCCAAGAGGGGGAGGTGAGGAGAGATGGAGTTATAGATATGACAGACACTCAAGGCAAAGGCACAGAGATAGGAGCTGTCTGATGAACAGTAAAGGAATCCAGTTTGCCGGAATGTAGGGTACAGATAAAGGAGTGATGTATAATAAAGCAGGAAAAATGTAGCCAGGTTTTGAAGGGTTTTAAATACCAAAAATGAAAAGGCAGTTTCTATTTAATGATGGAAGTAGCAAAGAGCCAATTAGAGTATATTGAGTGACATAGGTTTAAAATCTAGGAAAATCACTTCAGCAATTTTGAAGAAAATAGATCAGAAAAGAAAGAGACTTGAAGCAGGTACACCAGGCCTGCCCAACCTGTGGCCCACCAGAAGATTTCCTCTTCATACAAAACATGCTTTCCTCTGCATTTTGCATGCCTCCCAAAATACTTTGGCTTGCTGCAAATGACCCAAAGGCCATAAGCAGCCCCTGAAGTGCAGGTTGGGAAGGCCTGAAATAGACCAACTAGGAGGCTATTATAGTAACCCAGGAGAGAGATGAGGGTGGTGGCCATGTGAATTGAAAGGAGACAGATTCTAGAAATGTTGTGAAAGTTGAATCAGGAAGACCTGGCAGCTAATTGGATATGGAAAGTGAGGAGAGGCACGAGTGAAGGATGACACCAATGTTGTGAACTTTCATAACTGCAAGGATAGTGATTCCCCTCAACAGAAATACGTTGGGAGAGGGGTGCATTTGAGGGAAAAGACAATGACTTCTGTTTTGGAGATGTTGAGTTTGAGATGCTTACAAGATATCTCATTTGAAAAGTCCACTTGGTGATGCAAGACTGGAGCTCAAGAGAGAGAAAAGCCCTGGATTTATAGATGTGTATACCATGTAGAGAGAGATGGGAAAACTGATTAGGTCACCAAAGGGAAGAGGACCAAGGCTGAGTTTTGGGGGACACTCACTGTGAGTGAAAATAACATAGAGGAAGAGTTTGGACAGGCAGAAGAACTTAAAATGAAAAATGTCCCAAAAACTCAGAGAGAAGAGAGTATACAGGAGAGTGGTAAGTCATTAGTACTTTTGTCCAAAAAAAAAAATGGAAATTCACATATTCACTCTCTGTTAAGGTATTGATTGGCAGGTCCGACCACCTGTGTCAGGGCTTCCTGCCCTTGAGAAGGTCTCTCCCAACAAGGAGCCCAATTTTAACACTTCCATAGCCAACTTGGTCATCCTTCGTGGTAAAGATGTGCACAGTGCAGACCTAAGTAAGTGAAAATAAAGTACTTTTGGTAAAGATGGTGAAACCAACCCAAAGCTTTTTTTGGGGCGGGGGGGCAGGGAAGCAGACTAGAGGGATGGAAAAACAGGAAAGTAACCACTATTTGTTTCTGTAGCACAATAGAGTTAGTGCATTTGGCCCAAAGTTTTCCAAAGAGTTGGCTTTATAGTACTACTACTGCTGTTGGCTCTCAGTTCCCTGGCAAGTCTCTTGTTTCAATTCTGATTTGATGAGTTCAGCAGTATTGTAAATTGGCCAGTCCATGCACTTGTATAAAAAGAGCCAAGCAAGCTCTGTAATAAGCCTTCTGTAAAAAAAAAAAAAAAAGGCCTGGGGGGATAAGGGGGAAAGGAGGTCATTTAAGTACAACACAGTTGTGTATACTCTCTTATTATACTTCATATTGACTTAAGAATAGATCAGAGATTTTTTGGTACATGTAAAACTGACTAGAAAAAAGATTATTATTAAATGATCTTGAAAATTAAGAAATAATTTCTGAGAAAATAACTTGTACTATTTCCTCCAAAGGGGGTTTTAAAGATTCAGCCTTATACACTTCCTGGCTCCAGCCTAGTGATGCCTTCAGTGAATGGAGAACACACCGAGCCTTTAACAAATACGAGAAATCAGCTGCTTTGGTCAGCAATAGTCAATTTTTACTAAAACCACTTGATACCATCATAGGCAAAGCCTGGAACATGTTTGCTTCAAAGTAAGTAAAATAAGCTTAAAATAACATATTGGCACTTAATTACAGGCCTGTGATTCTATAAGTTCACTAGTCATACCCATGTACATTGAAGGATTTCTGAATGTTAGCTGTTAACACTACTTACTGCCTGGTGTTGGAAGAACATCTTTAGGTAGTGAATGACAGGACTAGTACATTAAAACACTGAACTAAAGTTAACCCCTCAATTCTCCCTTCTTCCTGTCATGGAAAGGCCAAACACCATCCTCTTTTGCATGTTGCCATTTTTATGACATCTTTACAGTTACCCTGTATCATTTTAGACTAACGTCACCCAAATAAAAAAAGATCGTAGGTTATGGAACATGTTTGGAACTCCATAGTTGGGGTTCTCAGTCTTTATCAGTAAATAGGGTGGGTGTTTATGATAGTCCAAAATGTTATTCTAAGATGCTTTTAGAGACTCATAGACACTTTGTAGACTTTAAGTTGTAGCCATCTATTTTGTGGACTACAAATGGTGGATATATGTGTTATTCAGGGTGTTTATGTCAGTAAAAAGAAGAATAATGAAAATTGTATGGAGGCTTTACTTAAAAATGAAACCAGAGGAAAAAAGTCCCTGTTTTTGTTTTTAACTGTGGTTAAAATTATATAGGTAGAAAAATTGTATAAACAGATTGTTGGCTTTTCATTTAAATCAAATAGTATTTGATTGCTTCTACACCATGTTTTTCTTTTCCTTAAAAGGGTATTATTCCAGTGTGAAAAGAAATTTAGTGACCTTTTCACTTTCGCCAACCCATCAACTTCCCAAGTTCCAAAATGATTGGCAAATATAGAATATAACCAGCTTTTCTTATGCATTTGTTATGTCTGTTCATTATAAATATACCTTGTTTTATGTCATAACTCTATTCCTAAAAACCTATATGTGAATTGAATATTTATTTTCAAAGTACTTAGAAAGCTTGCTATTGAAAGGTATATCTTTAACATTAATAATACTTGTCTCTAACATGCCTGGCTGCCCCTTCTTTAGGGGAAGAAGCAGATGTTGGCAAAGTAGATAGAATGCTGAGCTTTGAGTCAGGAAGACCCAAGTTCATATTCAGTTTCAGATACTAACTAGTTGTGTGATTTTGGACAAGGCACTTAATCTCTTTCTCCCTCAGTTTCCTCACCTGTAAAATGGGATTGTATGCTTATTTCCTTTCCTTCCTTCTTCTAGTTGGCATCCTTCTGGAATGCTAGAACTTTGGCCTACAACTTTGTAATTCTTAATGTTCAGAAGCAAAAAGGGCACATATTATAGTCTAGTTTTGAATGAATATACTCGAATTCTGTGTAACATCTTTTTTTCCCATTTTTTTTACCAGAGCCTATGTTCACCAGTATACAAAGTTTGGAATTGAAGAGGAGGACTTTTTAGACAGCTTCACAATACTGGAACAAGTTGTCGCCAGTTACTGTAACCTTTGATCTTAAAATAAGTAGATTTTCAGGTGGCGGCTAGGTGGTGCAGTGAATAGAGCACCAGCCCTGGAGTCAGGATGACCTGAGTTCAAATTCAGCCTCAGACACTTCACACACACACACACACACACACACACACACACACACACACACACACACACACACACACACACTAGCTGTGTGACCTTGGGCAAGTCACTTTAACCCCAGTTGCCCTACCTTTCCCCCTCCAAAAACAAACAAACAAAAAAAAAGTGGATTTTCAGTGGAAGAAAGGATCTTTGCATTTCTGGATTGAAATATTTATAAACCACGTTCTCTATCACATTTCAAAATCCTATCTTGCTAACACATCAGATTAGAATTCAGATTGTAGTTTATAAATAAGAGGAAAGTTGGAGCCTTTTCACCAAAGAAAAACTTTTTTCAACAAAAACATCTCCTTTTTGATGAATTACTTATTAATTTAAAAGGAAAATGGATATTTTTATAATATACCTTGGTTAAGAATTGTCACAATGGGTGTTGTTATAAATGGTATTTTGATTCTAAAAATTACGAAGAAAAATTATATTCTATCTTTGCTGACAATTAAAGTAATCTCTTTCAACTACTAGCTTGTCCTGGAACCTTTACTATTTAGTCAGAAACATTTACTAAACCTGAACCTGACTAATGATAATGCTGGATATTTAATTATGCTTAAACTAGAATTCTAGAATAGAGAGGTAGTTAATGAATACTTTATGCCACAGGAGGGCACTGTTGTCAAACGCCTTAAACATTTGCGAGCTTACCTAAATATTTCACATAAATGGATCAGAATAAAACTTGTGTTTCAAAATAAAATTTTGAATTATGACGACTGAATACTAACCTAAAATACCAAAAGGGAATAGGTGACTGCTTCCTTTATTTTCACAGGGCTTTCTTTTTCCTTAAAAACTTACTAGTTATTGCAGAATCTGATTGAGTCTTTTCAGTTTTCATTTTAAAAATCCCCCTTTGATAACCATTCTAAGAGTATTTGGGGGGTGGGAGTGGGAAAGGGTCCAGAACAACTTAGTTTAGTCTAGTCAGTGCTTTGAAATTTATATTGACGTATTAGACTGAAATATTGTCTATACTCCACAAACACACGGCCTCATATAAAACCTTATTTTCCTTTCAAAGAGATATCATTTTAGGAGAGTGGTCTGTGTTTTTACTAATAGAGTAGATACTTCAGTCAAATGTCAGGTTGCTATAGATAGAAACAGACTTTGCATTTAAATTAGAA
Organism: Gymnobelideus leadbeateri; assembly: GCA_011680675.1. NCBI lineage: Eukaryota > Metazoa > Chordata > Mammalia > Diprotodontia > Petauridae > Gymnobelideus > Gymnobelideus leadbeateri. Next base: position 144,891 of record WOXC01012107.1, on the reverse strand, counting down.
GTTAGGAACTGGCTTTTTTCCCCCCCTCTCTACCAAAGAGTCAATAAAATAAGCATTTGCCATTTAATTGGGGAAAATACTATATCTGAGTAAATGTAAGGTCATAGAAAATATAGAACAGATCAGTATTAAATAGTTGAAAAAGATAAAGCAGACTTGAAAACTAGCAAATGTTTTAGAAGGAAAATGATATATCTAAAAAGCATATTATATATAGTACATTGAGAAATGTACAGTGAAACCCACATAGGAAAATTCACCCTTTCTGCCAAATCTACCAGTAGCCGCTTTTTATTTGACTAAATGACAGTATACTATTTGACTAGTTTCTTCCTTTTCTTTCCATATGGAAACAATTACCTTTTTTGCTGTTTTTCTTATCAACTGTTGCTATGATTAAAAATATTGAACTATATCTTATTTCTAAAGAATGCAAAGAGTGGTCTGTACAACTGCTAATTTTTAAGACACACCCCACGGCTGCATTGAGTTAACCTCTGTGTATTTTAAGCTTCCTTTTGTAAAACTTAGAATCTAATTGTTTTTTAAAATGACAATTAAACAAGAGAGACTCAAAAACACAAAATAATTTCCCAGAGTAAATCAATATTAATAAATATCTACACCTGTCTTCTTTAGCCTGGAATTAACTAACCTCTGATAAAAGGCAAACTCAAAAAACAGCTTTAGTTGACATTGACTTTATTTGATGTTTGTATAAGGGATAGTTAGGGATTTCATACACACACATAATATACAGAAAATGGGTCTCACAGTTGTACTTGGAAAATGGGACTGGTATTAATATGTAAATTTTCTTTTCCATCATTGATGCATTAGTTCCAACTCTAAGAAAAGACTAATTGTAGTTTGGCTATTTGAACTTATGTGTCTTAGGGAGAGGCCAAGTTAAGTCTTACAATTTAAGTGTAGTCAAAGTTCCCTACTTAGAAAAGGTGAATTAAATTTGCCATCTTCTATATTCCAGAGCTCCTTTGTTCTTTATACTTAATACCATACCCTAGAGATTTGCTGGTCTCTGATATGTTCAATTAGGAAATATCTTCTCCTTTTGGAATGTTATAGTAGAGCTATAATTGTTCATTTAAAAAAAAAAAACCTTAAGGAAATCAGGTCTGGAGCATAAAGGATTTATCTCCCTCAAGCAATTCAATTTGATATTTGTAGACAAAATGACAAATCTGTTATGAATCTGAACAAATGTGGAAACGATATTGTTTAAATCCCTATACAACTTTAACATTGTCATTAAAAACTCAAATACGAGGTAAGTACTAAAATGCCCTTTCCCAGGTTGCTGTTTTAAACTTGTTTATCTAAAGATTTTAGCCATTCTACCCCAGTCTGCCTGGTCCTGATTTCTTGTGTTCCTAATATCTAGTAAAAATACACAGTGTTTCTACCTAAATCTCCCACTTTTATGCATTTTTTACACTATTCTACCTGCCTAGAACAATTTGACCTATTAAGACTTCTAACAATCAATAATAAGTACCGTGATTCCTTATAATGTATGGCACCCCAGTCCATGTTTTGTAATTATTCAGTTTGCCCAGGTATACTCAACTTTTCCTCAAGTAAGACCCCTCCCAACTGTATGAGTCAATGCTCCTGGTCTTATCTGTGCATTGTTTATCACATTCATTTTAAAGACTGAATATATGATAACCTTTTTCTTCTCAAATATAAAGTTTACTAAGAACCTTTTCTCCGTAAAAAGATGAATATGAATAATCAAAATTAAGGGACTGATTTGAGTATTTCCAATAAGATCACAAATGAGAAAGTGGCTAGTTTTGTTTTAGTTTACATCTGGACTATAGACCATTTCTGTTTCATCGCCTGTTTAAGCTCATTCCTGACCACCATGTTTATCCCACTTGAACTTCTCTCTAAATATCTGCCTCTAGACTTTCTCTATTCATGTCCACTTTTTCCTCTGTTAATCCAGGCATTAAGCAGCCATTGTCTTTCTTGTTCTGGCAGAAAGGATCCTATCTGGCTTACTAATGAAATTGGGATTTTAGTTATGTGAAGGTCTGTTTTGAGAAAGAATTTCACTTAAAGGGTAGCTAGTGTTATTCTCTAAAATATATTTGAAATCACAAGGATGTAGGATTAAAAATTTCTTATTTTTAAGTGCTCTTCTGTTCTGCAACTTCTTAGATGATGCAATACTAACCTTATTTATTATGGCTATTACAGACTGAATCAGAACTTTTCCAACAGCAGGAAGGATTGCACAAGAGGTTAAAACAAACAATGCAAATGTTTCTAGTTTCTAGGGAACTCAGTACAGAAGACAGTATGGCCTCCAAGATATGGAAAAGAGACAGAATAAAGAGGGGAAAGCCTTATTCTTTTAGAGAGTCAGTGAGGCAATAAGATAACAACAGAACTGCTCATGACTAAAGAGGATTCCGGGAAAAGACTGCTAGTTTTTTTTAATCATACCAGGAATTTAGGACACTTATTAGGTTTTTTTTTTCCTTGAAGTGTTGTTTTCTCAAGAAGGAAACTGAGCTGGATTGCTTTCAGTAACTAATAAGTTATTAGTTAGATAATAGATCCCTATTATCTCAAAATAATACCTCCAGTAGAACCTAAGCCTTTTTTGGGCGATGCTTTTGTCTTTGTATCTGCTGCACCAAATACACAGTAGATATTTAATAAATGCTGAATTGAATTGAATCAAATGGACTCTTTTGCTTGTGGTGGGGCAAACGTGATACCAAATGGCCTTTCCCATGTTATCTAAATTTCCATAGCAAGTAAACAGAGATTCTAGATGTTGGGGGAAAGGTCTTGGGAATTACTGAGGCTGTGAGCAGACAAAGCAGCCTGTCATAGCAGCCTAATAGAAAACCTGCCATAAAGCAAAATGTGGGTAGTTCCTTCATGGAGGGATAAGTCAGATTTATGTGGTCAGTAGGAATGAGACAGGCTGTAAGCTCCAAAGGATGAATAACTGGTGAGCTGTCTGAAATGATAGAAGCAGATGACAAAGCATGAGTGTTAGGAGCCCAATGAAACCAACCAAAGATCCCATGTGGGCAAAATAGAAAACCTTCACATATAGAATACTCTCATGTTAAAGTCTGAGGAAACAACAGTGGATTCATGATTTCATTGTGTCCGTTTTCTGGTATGATTGTAACATTCACACCACCTCATCTTGTGCTATTCCTGTATGTGTTTTCCATAAGCCCTCCAAAAGAGTTTTACCCAATGTGCTGATCGTTGAATAGGTCCCAGTGCAACATTGTTGGCTGGCTAACCATTTGTTACCTCCTCATTTGTACCACATAACTAGCCCACCTCCTTCTTTGGTCATCTTTTTTTCTACAAGATATCTGGATCTGAAACCTAGGGATCCGAAAATACAGAAATGAAATCACATAAGGCTTGTTCTCAAATGTAAACTAGAAAATCTGTAATAAAAAAAAATACCAAGTACCCCAACCCTCCAAAACAGTCCTGAACGATGATCAGTCCACATTTCTAAAAAGGGGGAGGGGCAGCATGAACTTCTGACACTCCCTTGAGGCCACCTCTGCCCAAGAGCCCCTAGAACCCTAGAGTCTCAGGAACTACTTTTAATAGGTGGAGATGTGTTCAGTTCTAGGGGCAAAGAAATAGGGTAAGTAAGCAAAAAGAAGGTCAGAAGGGCAAAGAGTCTAGTAGAACCAAAAGCTTCAGGATATAACTTCAAAGAACACCCCACTGGAGGAAAGAGCTTTAGCGCTAGAGTCAAGAGCCACAGAAGATAGAAAAGCAGAGACTTAACTGGGGTATTGTCTTCAAAGGGTTTGAATGGTCTAGGAAGAAAAATGTGGCTTTAAATGACTACAAAACATCTGCAAAGTAAGAGAAATTTGTATAAAAGGACTATGCTGCATCTCCCTGGAGAAACCAGATGCCTTTTATTATGGTCATCTCCAGACTGATTCTTGACATTTTAAGTCATAGCACTGAGGAAAAAACAGCATTGGAAATCAACTTTGATCTTAATGTCATCACTTCTATTCCAGGGAATTTTTCAGCTTCCTTTCTGCTTTTCTTCTGAAAACATGGAAGATAGGGTGGCTAGGTGGCATAGTGAATAGAGCACCAGCCCTGGAGTCAGGAGGACCTGAGTTCAAATCTGGCTTCAGACACTTAACACAAATATTAGCCCTGTGACCTTGGGCAAGTCACTTAACCCCAACTACCCTCCAAAAAAGCAAAAGAAAAAAAATTAAAAAAGAAAACATGGAAGACAAGGTACCAACACAAATGCAAATCATCATGTCAGGACAAAGTCAGCAAAACCTGCACACAAACCTTTACATAGCTAGAGAGATGTATTTGCCTGAGTGTGGGACACTCAAATTTTTCAAGGCTCACTGTATGGTTTTCATACAAGGAAGCCTCTCCTTCTGAGCTCTGGTACTGCTAATGAATGGAGTAATTGTGGTCACATGGCATTATTTAATCAGTGTGTCTGACCGGCCAACCTCAAAAACCAAGACATCATTTACTGAAGCAATAAACCTAGTACCAAAGGAAGCCAAATGGCCAAATAAGCAGCCCTTATTTTTTTTTTCAAATAAGTTTTATTGATATTTTCTGTTTCTTATATCACCAATATGTATTGAATGTATCTCTTCCTTCCCCCTCCCCAAGAGCTATCCCATATGACAAACAGTATTTTTTTTTGAGAGGATTAAAAAAAAATCAACACAATTGATCAGTACATTGAAAAAGTCTAAAAACATATGTAAACACCAAAGGACGTCCCACCTCCACAAAGAGGTAGGTTGGAGTTGGCTTCTCATCTCTCTTCATTCAAGTCCCATTTGACCTTTAATTTTGTTACATTTACTTTTGATTTTTTGGTGTGTCATTGATCTTTCCACATACATTGTTGTGGTTATTATCTATATTATTTTCTTGACTCTGCTTAATTCACTATTCATCTTCCTATGCTTCTTGTATTCATCATACACATCATTTCTTACAGCATGGTAATATTCCATTATATTCATTTACCACAATTTGTTTAGTCATTCCTCAATTCTTAGCCATCACAAAAAATGATGCTATAAATATTTTCGAGTATATGGGGACTTTTTTCTTACCAATGGCTTTTTGGGGTATAAACCCAGTGATGGAGTCTCTGGTTCAAAAGGTATGGACATTTAGTCACTTTGTTTTCATAATTTCAAATTGCATTCTAAAATGGTTGTACTATTGTATAGGTCCACTACAATGTATTAGTGTGCCTATCATTCCACAACCCTTCAAACATTAACTGTTGTTAAATTTTTGTTCATTTTTGCCAATTTTCAGGGTGTGAGATGAATCTTCAGGGCTGTTTTGATTTTCATTTCTCTGTACCAAGATGATCATGTGGTTTGAGATGTTTTTGGTTTTTAATGTGATTATGTTGATTATTTTCCTAAAGTTGAACCATCCTTGCATGCTTGTATAAATCCCACTTGATTGTAACAAATGATTCTTGGATAAATCACTGTAGTCTGTTTGATAGGCTTTTGTTTAAATTTTTTGAGTCAATGTTCTTTAATGATATTGGTCAATAGTGTTCTTTCCATGACTTATCTTTCCATGGTTTAGGTGTTAGGACTATATTTGTCTCATAAAGGGATTTTGATAGGGTTCTCCTATTCTGAATTGTTGAGAATAATTTCTGATGTATGGGTACTAACTGTACTTTAAAAGTTTGATAGATTGGCTAACATGACAAAACGGGAAAATGATAAATGTTGGAGATGTGGGAAAATTGGAACACTAGTGCATTATTAGTGGAGTTGTGAACTGATCCAACCATTCTGGAGAGTGATCTGGAACTATACCCAAATGGCTATAAAATTGTGCATACCCTTTGATGCAGCAGTACCAATACTAGGTCTGTTTCTCAAAGAGATCATAAAAGAGGGGAAAAGGGTTAAGATGATGGAGTAGAAACAGCATTTCCATGCAGCTCCAGCCCCCACCACTTCCAGTTTATATAAAAGGGGACTCTGAACAAATTCTGGAGCTACAGAACCCACAAAATGACACAGAGTGCTAATCTCCCATTGAGGACAGGCTGGCAGCCCAGCAGGGAGTGGCCAGCGCAGCACTCTGGGAGCTGAGCCCAAGACTGCCTGAGTTGGAAGTTTTAGCCCCAGGGTGGCCAGACTGGCAACCGGCTGAAGGGACTCCAGAACACCAGCAGCTGTGGCATTTGCAGAATTATCAACACATAGATGCCAAGGACAAAGTGACAGGTCAGTGCAGTATGGACTTTGGGACTAGTGGGGAGAGCATGTCAGTCTCTTTCCCTGGGGGCAAGAAGCTGCTGAAGAGCCGCAGCACAGCTTACCACATTGCAGCTTCAGCTCCTGGCCTGCAGACTGTAGGGGGACCACAATCAATCTGGGGGGGTAATTGCTCTTGCTTTAACCTTCCTAGATCTGGATTGCGGTCTGGGGTGGAGGTCTTAGGGTGTGTGACCAGCTTGCCAGAGCGTGTGGAGTGGAGTGGAGGCTTTAGAGAGGGCATCCAACTAATACCTCTGGCAGCTGAGAAAACCCCAGCATTTGAAACAGAAGCTCCCCTGGCTGGTGGAAGAACCCTACTGTGGCAACAAGCCCAAAAGCCAAGTAATTGAGTGGCAACATGCCTAGGCAAAGGAAACAAAGTAAACAGAAAAATTCAACATTAGACTCCTATTTTGGGGGCAAAGAGGATTGAAGCATGGAACAGGAGGAGAACTGGGAGGCCAGAACTCCTGCACCAAAAGCCCCAAATGAAAATATGAGCTGGTTACAGGCCATAGAGGACCTTAAGAAGCAGATAAGAGAAGTGGAGGAAAAATTGGGAAAAGAAATGAGAAAGATGCAAGAAAAGCATGAAATGAGAGTCAACAGCCTGACTGAGGAAAATAACACCTTAAATAATAGACTAACTCAAATGGCAAAAGAGGCTCAAAAAGGAAATGAAGAGAAGAATGCCTTAAAAGGCCAAATTTGCCAGATGGAAAAAGAATCTCAAAAGCTCACTGAGGCGATTCATTCCTTCAGAATTAGACTAGAGCAAATGGAAGCTAGTGACTTTATGAGAAATCAAGATGCTGTTAAACAGATCCAAACAAATGAAAGAATAGAAGGTAATGTGAAATATCCCATGGGAAAAACCACTGACCTGGAAAATAGATCCAGGAGAGACAATTTAAAATTTATTGGACTACCTGAAAGCCATGATCAAAGAAAGAACGTAGAAATCATCCTTCAAGAAATTCTCAAGGAAAATTGCCCTGATGCTTTAGAACCAGAGTGCAAAATAAAGGTTGAAAGAATCCACTAATCACCTCCTGAAAAAGATCCCAAAAAGAAAACTCCCAGGAATATTATAGCCAGGTTCCAGAGTTCTCAGATCAAGAAGAAAATATTACAAGCAGCCAGGAAGAAACAATTTGAATATTGTGGAAACACAATCAAGATAACACAGGATCTGGCAGCTTCTACACTGAGGGATTGAAGGGCCTGGAATATGATATTCCAGAGGGCAAAGGAGCTGGGATTAAAACCAAGAATCACCTACCCAGCAAAACTGAGTATCATGTTTCAGGGGAAAATATGGTCATTCAGTGAAATAGAGGACTTTTAAGCATTCTTGAGGAAAAAGCAGAGTTGAATAGAAAATTTGACAAGAAGCAAGAGAAGCTTGAGAAGGTAAACAGGGAAAAGAAATCATAATGAACTTATCAAAGTTGAACTATTTGCATTCCTACATGGAAAAATAACTGTATCTGATGAAACTTTTCTCAGTATGAAAATAGTTGAAGAAGGGTATATGGGCATATGAATACATATGTGAATGTGTGTATATATGTTTATAGGTATACATAGAGGGCACAGGTTGAATTTAATAGGAAGGGATGATACTTAAAAGGTGAAATTAAGAGGTGAGAGAGGAATATAATGAGAAGAGATGGGGAGAGACAAAATGGGGTAAACTATCTCATATAGAAGAGGCAAGGGAAAATGGTTACAAAGGAGGGGAAGAACAGGAAGGCAAAAAGGCAAAACCTTATTCTCAATGAATTTGGATCAGGGAGAATGACATATACACTAAATAGGGTATCTTGCCCTACAGGAGAGTAGGGGGAAGGGGATGAGAGGGGGGATGATAAAAGAGAGGGTGGGAGTGAAGGGGGGGAGGGAAGTTGGAAGCACCCACTTTTGAAAAGGGACAGGATCAAAGTAGGGAATAGACCAAGTCGGAGGTGGGATAGAAGGGAGGGAAATATAGTCAGTCTTTTATAATATATCTACTCTGGTAATGTTTTTCATAGCTACACATGTACAACATAGACTGAATTGCTTATCTTCCCAGTAAGGGTGGGTGACAAGGGAGAAAGGGAATGAATCTGGAATTCAAAGTTTTAAAATCAAATGTTTAAAAACATATACATACTATTATTGATATTATTTTACATATAATTGGGAAATAAGATATACAGGTATTGGGGCACGGAGATTCACCTTGCCCTACTGAAAAAGTCGAAGGGAGAGAGCATATGGGATGAGGGGATATCCTGTGGGACTGCTATTCTGGGGTGGTGGGTGGGGGTAAAATGGGGAAAAAATTGTAAGTCAAAATCTGGCAGAATTGAATGATGTAAACCAGAAGTTAATAAAACATTTTTTAAAAAGGGAGTGGGGAAAGACTCGCATGTACAAAAATATTTATAGCAACTTTTTCTGTTATGAGCAAGAATTGGAAATTGAGGGGATGCCCATCAATTGGGGAATGGCTGAACAAGTTGTGGTATATGAATGTAATGGAATACTGTTGTTTCATAAGAATTCATGAGCAGGCAGGTTTCAGAAAAACTTGGAAAGACTTACATGAACTGATGCTGAGTGAAGTGAGCAGAACCAGGAGAAGAACATTGTACACAGTAATAGCCACATTGTTTGATGATCAACTTTGATAGACGTTGCTCTTCTCAGCAATGCAGCGATCTAAGACAATTCCAAAAGACTAAAAATGGAAAATGCTATCCACATCCAGAGAAAGAACTATGGAGTCTGAATGCAGATTGAAGCAAACTATTTTCTCTTTTTTTCTTTTTCATGATTTTTTTCTTGTGTTCTTGTTCTTCTTTCACAACATGACTAATGTGGAAATATGTTAAATATGATTGTATATATATAGCCTATATCAAATTTCCTGCCATCTCAAGATGGAGGGAGGAGGAAGGAAGAGAGAAAAATTTAGAACTCAATCTTATAAAAGTGAAGGTTGAAAACTAAAAATTAATTAATTAAAAAATTTTAAAAATAAAATAAAAATTTGAAAGGCTTCTGTGAATCCATCAGGATGAAGAGGTTTCTCCTCTCCTCCCATCTTGGCAGTTACTTTTAAACTAGATCTATTTCCTTTTCTGAGATTGTGTTATTTAAGATCTCTATCTGGTCTTTTGATAGTTTGAATATTTTACATTTTTGAAGGTATTCCTCTATTTCTTTTGTGTTCTCAGTTTTGTTATAATTGTGTATAGTATATTTTGATTATTCTTTTATTTCTTTGGTTTTGCTGTGACTGCACCTTGCTCATTTGCTGTTTTATTGATTTGACTTTCTACTTTATTCATTTTAGTCATTAGCTAAGCCTTTATAAATTTTATTAGTCTTTTCAAAGAATCAGCTTTTAGGTTTATTTATTATTTCTATTGTTTCTCTTTCCAATTTATCTATTTCCCCCTGATTTGCAATATAGGTTGTCATGGGCTGCATATGGAGCTCCATTGCTCTTCAGAACATGTTATTCCATTCCCTCCTCCTTTTTCTAGTGGGTACAGAATAGTCTTGCATTATTTCAATGTCTTTTCCTTTATGTTTGAAGGTCTTTCTCCTGATGGTTTTCAGAACTTCTTGTTTCTGAATTTAGTTGTTAAATTTAGCTACCATGTATCTTGAAGTTTGCAGACTTGGGCATTTTTTCCCCTAAAGGCAATCTGTGAATTCTTTCAATTGGAATTTCATTTTCTATGTTCTGAAATTCTGCAATGTTCTTTTCTATTATTTCCTTCATTGTGTTCTGGGAGCCCTATGATCCCTAGGCTGTCTCTACACATCCTTTGAGATCAGTATGTTTTGCTTGCATTGTGAACATATTTTTCTTTTAATGTTTTTTGCATCTCTTCTTCATGGTTCTTTTTCATATCTGTGCATTTGCATTCCCAATCTGTTGTTTTTTCTTATGTTTCTTTGGTGAGGTTTGCCACAGCAGAGAACAGTTTTTCTATTTTGATCACTATTTTTGCTCTGCACATGATATATTCTGCTCCAATTCCCATTTCTCTTTTAAATCACACAGGTATAATGTGTTGTCATTCCATGTTCTCCTCAAGTTCCACAAGGACCTCTACTTCACTAAGTGTTGGGTCATTTTCTTTTATTTTTCAGCATTATTTGTAGATGCCTAAACTCATTTATGATACCTGGAGGTCATATGTCTTTTATTTGTCACTATTTTCTTTGTTGATTTATCTGTTTATATTCAAGGTCTTTGAGATTTCTTCCTAAAATCTTTGGTACTTTTAGTCTTTCCCCTCCTTATTTTTCTTATCACTGACTTCCTGACTCCCTTCCCTCTGTCTGTGGTTTTCTTGGGGACTAGATCTCAAAGTGTCTTAGCCTCCTCTCACACTGGGCAATTCATGGTTCACTAGCCAATGTCACTGCTCCTACTGAGTTTTGGGTGGTCAAAACTAGCCCCAATGGGGGGCTAGTGCATTCTTCCTTAGGCTTAGTGGAGTGCTGCCTAGCACCACCACATGCACAGTGTCCTGTTCTAGTGACCTGTCCCCTCAGTTCTTTGGTTCCACCCACACTAGCAGTTCAGACACTGTTTTCCCTAACACCGACTGTTCAGTGCTCTGAAGCACTGATAATTCCATCTAGTCCATCATCCTTTTGCTCATATAACCTGGATGTAGCAGACCTTATTCTACTGGCAAGGGAAGGTACAATGAAGCTCTGACATTGTCTTCTGGTTTGTTAGTGGAGTTGCTGTAATATTACCTCAAAAGACTTATTAACACTGAAGTTCCAGTTAGCTGTCATCACTAAGTTAGCCCATCTGGGATTTCAGATGCTGTAGCAGGAAAACATCACTGCCAAACTCTTCTACTTGCAAGAGCAAACAACTTATCCTTCCCATCCAAAGAAGGAAGGGCACCTGGTTATTCCAGCTCATAGTCTCAGCCTCCAGTTACCCAGAAGCCACAAAGTCTATTCTCACCTAATAAATCACACCCAGATTCTGGAGAGGTGCTAGATCAAGGTTTGGCTGCAGGGAAGTTGATCACAGGGAAGAGAAGTTCTTAGAAAAGGTCAGGCCCTTATTTTTTAATCTATCCATTCATTTGTTTATCTATTTGTTTGTTTCAGGCACATGTGATGGAGTTGAGATTACAGTCAAGTCTAAGGTTAAGGGCACACTGGATGAGGGGTCAGCAACGCTGTGTTCTAGTCCCAGCTCAGCCACTTGTCCCCAGGGCAAGTCATCTAACTCCTCCATACCTCATCTATAAAATGCAGATAATTCCTTCTATACTCTGATGAATCTATGATTGATCTAATCAATTTGCTTACTTCCTCCACTGTTGCAGATCTTAACTCTGTAATGTCTTCATATCCTGAAATCTTTGTTTATTGCTTTCTGTAACTTCTATCAAGAACTGAATTGGCATAGGATGATAGGGCACGGAGTGGGAGTGAGGAAGAGTTAGGTTTAAATCCCAGGTCAAAAACCTGCTAACTGCATGATCCTGGCCGTGCTTTAGTTTTCTAATCTATAAAATGAGGGTGTTGAGTCCATTATAAATGTGTTATATCATCACAACTAGGCCCTCTCTGCAACAAGGCAATCTTTTCATACTTCCCTATTTGATTGGCTATCTAGCACCACGATTGCTTTTCCAGGTCTTTTCATCCTTCCTTAAACTTCCTGTAACTGCCCCCTCCCCCAATACCTTCTCAGCTACTGAAAAAAGGAGGCCATTTGCTTAGAGTTCCCACTTCTCCCCTCATCTCACATCTCTTTCACTTTAGTTTCAGATAAACAGGTGACCCTTCTTACCAATGAAAACTTCTCTACATTTGTCCTTTATCCCATTGACTCCTGACTTCTCCAAGCAAATTGCCCCCAATATCCTCCCCACCCTCTCTTATCTTCAGTGTCTCCCTATCTACTGGCTCCTTCTCTACTGTCTACAAATATGATAAAGTGTCCACTATCCTAAAAACGAAACAAAACCTTTTGATCTGACTAACCTTGCTAGTTATCATTGTATATCTCTGCTACCTTTCTCTTAATAAAAAAATCCATTTGGACTCAGTACCTTCACTTCCTCTCCACACGCTTCTAAAAGCTTTGCAATTTGACTTCTGACCTCATCATTCAACTGAAATTGCTCTCTCCAAAGCCAGTCAGTTAGTCATTAAACATTTTGTTAAGTGTCTACTTTGTTGGAAGCACTCTGCTAAACACTGGAGATAGGGAAAAAGGCAAAAGATAGTCCCTGCCCTCAAGGAACTCAAAAATCAAAGCAAACAACTAGGTATAAACTATATATAGGATAAGCAGGTGATAATTAGCAGAGGGAAGGCACTGGAATTAAGAAGGACTAGGTAAAGCTTCCTAAAGAAGATGGAATTTTAGTTAGGATTTGAAAGAATCCTAGGAAGGCAGGAGGCACAGATGAGGAGGGAGAGCATTCCAGGTAAGAGGGACAGCCAAAGAAAATGCCTAGAGAATGTTGTGTTCTTTTAATAGCCAAGAGATCAGTGTCACTGGACTGAAGAATATGAGGGAAGGGTAGGTGGGGTATGAGGTGTAAGAAGATTGGTGTGTGTGTGGGTGGGGGGGGAGAGTTAAGAAGACCTTTAAATTCTTAACAGAGGATTTTGTATTTCATTGTAGTGGTAATAGGGAACCAGTGTAGTTTATTGAGTAGGGGGGTAACATGATCAGAGAGCCAATGTTCTCAATTGCCAAATCTAATGGCCTTTTCTCAATCTTGTCTTCTCTCTAGCAGCCTTTGAGACTACTGACCACCTTCTCTTGGGTACTCTCACTTTTCTAAGTTTTTATAACATTGTCCTCTTCTAGTTCTCCTACTTGTCTGATGGTTTCTCATCAGTCTCCTTTGCTGGATCTTTAGCAAAGTCACTTCCTCTAGCTGAAATTATCTCTTAAGGTTCTGCCCTGGACCCTCTTCTCTTCTCCTTCTGTACTATTTCAGCTTCCATGGGTCCAATCACCATCTCTATGTGGATGATTCCCAGTCCTGAACTCATCATCAACTGTCTTTTGTATATCTCAAATTGGATGTCTCATCAGCAACTCAAACTCATTATGTCAAAATAAAAAATGACTTGTCTCCCCCGGTCCTTCTCTCTTTCTAACTTTGCTATTTCTCTCAAGGAGATCACCAGGTGCCCAGGTCTACAATCTCAGTGCCATCTTTGACTCCTCATATGCAATCAGCCCACTCTTGTCATATCTTCCTATATAGCATTTCTAGTGAATATACTCTTATCTCTACTCAAGTAGCCACTTCCTCCTTACCTTCTTTACAAAGGGCCCCCATTACCTCACACCTAGACTACTACGATGGCCTCCAGTTTGATGTCCCTCTCTCAAGTCTCTCCACTCCAAACCATCCTCTATTACACCATTCCACTTCCCAGCTACTTAATAAACACTGGTGACTCCCTATTCCCTTCAGGATCAAATGCAAAACATTCTGCTTGACGTTAGAACCCCTCTCTATCTGTCTAGCCTTTTCACTGTCCTCTAAATACCACGTTCCAGCCATAGCAGCCTTCTTGCTTGTTCCCCTCACATACCAAACTCCATGTCTCTATTCCATGTATTTGTACTGGCTTGTCCCCCAGGCCTAGAATGCTTTGTCCTCATCTCTGCCTCTTGGCTTCCCTGGCTTCCTTTAAGACTCAGCTTAATTCACATGTTCTGTTAGAGGCCTTTCTAGTTCTCCATTGACTGTCCACCTTTCATTCACACTGTATGTATCATTTATGTACACTTTTGTCTCCTCTGGCATGACATTTGCATACTGTCATTATTAAAATGTGACCTCATTAAAAAGTGGCTTCAAGAGCAGGGACTGGTATTTTCTTTGTATCTCCAGCATTTAGTCCAATGCCTGGCACATAAATAAATGCTTACTGACTGACTGATTTGATGGCCTCCAAGGTTCTTTCCAACTCTTAATCTAGGATTCCATGATTCTCTATAAAGTCAAGGTTCTTAACCTCAGGTTCACAGCTGATTTCAGGGAGTCCACGAATTAAAAAAAAATTGATAATTCTTTTTCAATATAATTGGTATCTTTTGTAATTCTTTGTATTTTATTTTATACATTTTAAAACATTCTGAAAAGGGAGCTATAGGTTTCACCAGACCACTAAAAGAAACCATGATAAAAAAAAAAAATTAAGAATCCCAACCATCAGAAATATACCCAGGGGCGGCTAGGTGGCAGAGTGAATAGAGTACTGGCCCTGCAGTCAGGGGGACCTGAGTTCAAATTTGACCTCAGACACTCAACACTTACTAGCCATGTGATCTTGGGCAAGTCACTTAACCCCAATTGCCCTGCCTTTCCCCTCCAAAAAGCAAAGCAAAACAAAACAAAACAAAACAAAAAAACCCAAACCAGAAATATACCCAAAGCATTAGAGGTCTTCCTCTGGCTTTGTTAAAATTTTGTCAGTAGCACAGATGTCAAGGCTGTCCATCTCATTATATGATTGACCCATTTCTTTTTCCAATCATGTATTTGCCTTTGATGTCTTTTGTAGCCCATTTACACCCACTATACATTTTCTTCCATGGTCATTTGAGGTACTATGATCATGATTTCTTCTTCTTCTTCTTTTTTTTTTTGCTTTTGGGAGGGCAATTGGGATTAAGTAACTTGCCCAAGGTCACACAGCTAGGTTTTTGTTTGTGTGTGTTAAGTGTCTGAGGCCGGATCTGAACTCCATGATCATGATTTCAAGAGCTTTGTGTCATTTAACAGCTTGGTAGCATCACTGGGAGAATTCTGGTGTTAAAAAAAATAAATGCTTCTGTAGAAATGAGCAAATATAGATCATTTGAAAATGCTACACAATTTCCCAAAGGTGAGCTAAGCCAATCTTTTTCATTCTGGGCGTATCTAGTTGTTTATAGGAGTTATGTATGCAAGACATTTTTATCTACCCAGTAGACTGCAGTCTTCCAGACAGCAAAGATTTTTTTGTCTTTGTATTCCTAGCATTTAACACAATGCCTTGCATATAGTAGGTGTTTATTAAATATCTGTTGGGTTGGATTGAGAATGGATCAGACCTAATTTGCCTGTTCAACTGTGTTATAATCTGGACACTAAGCATTTTTCATCCTATTGTGTTTTTATTGATGTTTTCCAAAAATATCATGTAACTTTTCACTGACTTCCTCACTTGCAACAGAACTCTTCCAAATCATGTATTTGAACATGAACGCCCTATTTTGTTATTTGTACACCACCTTTCTGCTGAGAGGCATGCTTTTTTATTAATCTTAAGAAGTGATGATCAGGGGCGGCTAGGTGGCGCAGTGAATAGAGCGCCGGCCCTGGAATCAGAAGGACCTGAGTTCGGAGCGGGCCTCCAACACTTAATCCATACAAACAAAAACCTAGCCGTGTAACCTTGGGCAAGTTACTTAACCCCAATTGCCCTAAAGGGGCGGCTAGGTGGCGCAGTGAGTAAGAGCGCCGGCCTCGGAGTTGGGATGACCCGAGATCAGATCCGGCCTCAGAAAATGAGCCCCCACGCATAAATAATGACTAGCTGTGTAACCTTGAGCAAGTTATTTAACCCCAATTGCTTTAAAAAAAAAAAAAAGAAGTGATGATCAGTCACTGCACAGATCAGAATTCTGAAGTCTCTTAGTTGTTTTCTTTTAGATTGCTGTGGACCCCTGTATAAATTGTTCTCTTGATTCTGCTTATATCCATATTAATTCATGCAGTGCTTATCCATTACTTTTTCTGAATTCATTTTTTTTAACAGTGAAACAATATTCCATTACATTCCTATACCATAGTTTGTTTAGTCATTCCCTCAATCTCTGGCTATTCACTTTGTTTCCTCTGTATGTGTGTGTGTTTCCTATTCTGAAGAAGGCTCCTATAAATATCTTTGTATATATGGGAAATTTGTCTTTGTATTTTATTTCCTTAGGCTATGGGTCTAGATATGGTATTGCTCGGTCAAAGGGTCGTTACAGTTAATGGTTTTTTGAACCCATTCTTAGCTCCAACCCATTCTTAGCTCCAAGCTCTATCCTTTAGCCCTTCTGACATGCACCTACTTTTTTTTTTCATTTTTGCCAATCTGATGTATGAAGTGAAACCTCAGAGTTGTTTTGATTTTTAAATTTCTCTTATTAGTAATTTGGAGCACTCCTACTTATGTTCAATAGTTTGTGTTTCCTATTTTGAAAACTGACATTTATTAGGGAATGTTTTTGCTTTTATATATTTATAGCAATTCCCTGTTATCTCTTGGATATCATACTTTTCAGAGATATTTTTTGCAGATATTTTTCTTTAAAAAAATTTTTTTTTCTTAACAAACACCAAAAAAGAAACATTTCCTTATACGTAGAAAAAAATGCAAAAAAGAGGATTCTATATGAAACCATGACTCTCCATCTCAAACTGCTAGTTTAAAACAAAAGGATATAATGAAATTCCATACATTACTTTTAAAACTGAATGTACTTCCTTCTCAATTTCCTTTTGTTCTCTTCTGCAAATTAGAGTGTTTCAGTGGCCCACTATTGCTAATCCTATCTGTCTCCCGCTTCCCACCTCCTACAAATGAAAAACCTGGAGAAAGAAAGAAGAAAAAATTCCTTAAGACAAATAAGCAGTTGAACAAAACAAAACCACATAGTGGTCATGGCCAAAAATGCATGTTTCTTTCTGTACCTTTTTCTTTTACTCACCTTTCTCTCAAAGGTATGTAACATGTTTCATCATAGGTCCTCTGGAGACAAGGCTGGTCGGAGTTCTTAAGTCTCTCAAACCTGTTTTCCTGTACTATTTTACTGTCTATGTAGAAATGGTTCTACTCATTTTACTCTGCATCAGTTCATCCAGGATGCTCTGAAATGTCTTACCATTTCTTATGATACAATGTAACATTGCAGCATATTCATATACCATCATTTGTGCAACCATTCCTCAGTTGTCTAAGAGGCAAAGGTACTCCTTAGGATCTAATCTCCCCCTGCACCCCACATACCTTTTTTTTTTTTTTTTAAAGCAATTGGGGTTAAGTAACTTGCTCAAGGTTACACGGCTAGTCATTTGATTTATGCGTGGGTGCTCATTTTCTGAGGCCGGATCTGATCTCGGGTCATCCAAACTCCGAGGCCGGCGCTCTTACTCACTGCGCCACCTAGCCGCCCCTTTAGGGCAATTGGGGTTAAGTAACTTGCCCAAGGTTACACGGCTAGGTTTTTGTTTGTGCGGATTAAGTGTCGGAGGCCGGCTCCGAACTCAGGTCCTTCTGATTCCAGGGCCGGCGCTCTATTCACTGCGCCACCTAGCCGCCCCCCCACATACCTTTTTAATCCTCCTTCAGGATCAGTACATTGATTTTGCTAGCAACTAGTCATTCACTCCTCAATATCATCTGCCTTCTTAACGTATGCATAGAGCTCTTTTTTTCCTGCTTATTTCCCTGTTGAGTCTGATGCATTTCTATACCAAACAGTGTTCATGTGGGTGTTAAACACTTCTTTGTCCATTTCAGATGAAGTACACCTGATATTAAACTTCCCTTCACCCCTTCCTCCATATTTGTATACCTCTCCTCTCACACATTTATGAGAATTAGTGGGTTTTACTCCCATCTCCTCCTTTCTACACTATTGGATTCTTTTTATTCTTCCTTCTCTTTCCCCTTTTCAAATCTGTAGAGAGTCACCAATTGACCCCAAGGTTGTCTGTTTTTCTTATTTAATTCCCTCAATACCCTTTGAAGATGTTAAGGTTTTGAAAGGACACTTGTTTCTTCTCTCCCTATTAAAATGATAGGTCTTGTATGATCCTAACTATGGTCCTTTGGTGCTTGAATTATTTCTTTCTGGATGAATGTAGTATTCTTTATCTGACATGGGAGCTCTAGATTTTGGCTATATAATTTCTGAGATTTTTCTTTTTTCCCCCAGAAGGTAGTTAGTAGTAGATTCTATCTTTGCTCTGCACCCTGGTTCTAATTGAACTAGAAAGTTTTCATTTGTGAATTTTGAAAATATAGTGCCCAGGTTTATGTAATAGTTGTCAAGGAATCCAATAATTTTAAAATTAACTCTCCTTGACCTATTTCCCAAGCCAATTCCTTTTGATATCAGATATATTACATTTTTCTTCCAATTTTCAGTCCTTTGATTGTCTTAATTTCTTGTCTCATGGAATCAGATTTGTTTTGTCTAGTTTTCAGGAATTCCTTCAGGTAAGGTTTCCCAACTTTCTCTTTTAAGTGATTTGTTCTCCTTTTCCTCATTTTTATTTTTTTAACCTTTTGCTTCATTTCTTCTAAGTATTCATGCTGTTCTTATGAAGAATTCTGTCCTTGCTTGTAGTTATTATGCCTTTTTTTTTTTAAAGTAATAGTGTCTAAATTAAGACTTTGTCCAAGTGCCAAGCTAGCCTGGCTTTCCCAGGCATCACCTGGGCTCCTCCTGTGCCAATCTTCACTTCCCAGGGTGTTTTGTGATCATTTTTATCTTTTATTTTGCTAAGAATTTTCCTAGCCATTTTTGTGCAAGTTTTCTCCTATTTTCCTCTAATTTATTTTAGGATGTGATATTTTGGTTTGGGTCATGTATCTATTTGGTATATGTTAATAGAGAGATGCAGCTGGTGGTCCAGAAGACCTGAATTCAGATGCTTCCTAGCTGTGTGATCCTGGACAAGTCACTTAATCTCTGCCTGACAAGACAGATCCACTGGAGAAGCAAATGGTAAGACACTCCAGTATCTTTGCCAAGAAAACTCCAAATGGGGTCATGAAGGGTCAGACATAATTGAAAAACAGCATGGTCTATCTTTTATGTTAGTTTAGACCTAATTTCTGTTAGATTGTTTTTCTGTTTTCCCAGCATTTTTTGTCACTTGCCAGTTGTCAATATCCTTGGATTTATGGAACACTAGGCTAATATATTCAGTTGCTTCTGGATCTAACCTATTGTTACAGTGATCAAATTTTCTTAAATTCATACCAAATAGTTTTGAATATACTGCTTTATAGTAGTCTGCATTCTGCTAATGCCATGCCCATTCAATCCTACATTTTTCATGATCTCCTTTGAGATTCTTGCCCTTCTTTAGATTAACTTCTTTATTGTGTCTAGTTCTATAAAGTAACCCCTTGGTACTTTGATCAATCAGTATAGTACTAAGTCTGTAAATTAATGTAGATAGTATTTTCATTGGGATTAGGATGGCCCAATCTCTTTTATTTCTGTAAAGGGTATTTTGCATTTGTCCTTAGTGTATACTTTGTCTTTCCAGTAAGAATGATTTCTAAAATAAATCTTCCTTTATAATATTTTACTAGGTTATTGAAAGGATAAAATAACAGATGTATGTTTTGTATGTAGTGGGGGTAGGGAGAGAAGAAAGAGAAGGGGAATAACATAATTATTGCAAACGCTGTACTGATAATCTGCCTGTCTGCTCCTCTATAAAGCTTTAGTAGCCCAAGACTTTTGGAATACCCTGAATATAGGAACGGCGTAGATCCTAGCAGGGTTTTCCCAACTCAGAGATTCTAAATAAGGAAAGCACAAAGTCCTGGCATCCATCTGACAAGCAGAGCCTCAGAGGACCTTATCTCCAAGCCAGTCAGTTCCCTTTTCCCTTGACTCTTAGTACAGTTTCAGAGTTTAGGATAGCATCAAGATCAACACTGAGGGAAAACAGCCAAGGTGGCCTGAGTAGGGAATAAAAAGAGGGTCAGATTAGGAGTTTCAGGAGAGGTTAAATTGGTTGTTTAGAGATTCTAATAAATGTCGATAACCCTCAGATGAATAGCCACAAGGCAGCAAAATGCAGCTAAAGGAGAGGTGAAAAGCCCCTCAAAATTCCATGGAGAAGGTTTTTTTTTGTTTGTTTTAAATAACAGGAGGCAGGGCTGCGAAAAACACAATTCTCACTGGGATATGTGGGCTGGGCTCCAGGAGCTCAGCCAAGAGCTGCGAACCTGAGCTGCTTGTTTCCAAAGGGGTAAGGGAGCCAAGTAAAGCGGACAACAGTCTGAACCAGTCATTCCTGAAACTCCAGGGGAAGACCCGCCCATTTGGGACAGGCCACAGTGGCCCCCTCCCCCCACCCCCCAGCATTAAGCAACCGTGTCCAGCTGGGTCAAAAGCTGCTTGAAGCAAGAAAGAGAAGCTTCCCCCACTGGAGGGAAAAGGCTGAAGGTGAAGGTTAGTTAACCTTTGCTTTGCCACATTGAGGGGGAGGGCAGGTAGGCTGAGAAGTGTGGACTCTTTTCAGTAAGCCAGGTTGTAACCCCAAAGTTCATAAGAGCCATTCATAGTCTTCTTGGTTTCTTGGGAGTCTTCTAGTCAGTCATCACTGTCTGACCAGGGAGTCATCTTCTTTGAACATTCAATTTGCAAAGCTCAATTCAATTCATAGAGTATTAGGGGCCTACTCTTAAGTGGTCAGTTACAAGATTAGGGGATGGGAATGCAGTGAAAAGGAGTCCCTCCCTTCAAGGAGCTTACTTTCTATTATGGGAATAAACACATTTACAGATAACAAAACAAGAGTGATTTGAGAAGGGAAGAGAACCCTAAAGGAATTCAACCAGAACCAGTCCCAAGAAACGGAATACTTTTTCACCCCCAACATCATCACTAACTTGGGACAGTTATAGACACTGGAGGTTTCTCTGTCCTTTGACTCACTTGGAAAATGTTTTTAACAAATGGGTTGCTCAGGAAGTAGCTGAGTAGGACACCTGGGCTGGCTATTTATCAAGGGAATTTCCTTGTACACCCTATAGTATATAAAGTTGTTCCCCTTCTGGTTCTCCACCCTTAACACAACCAAAGCAGTTCTGTTCCTGCTCTATCTCAAACACATACCAAAGTCATCTAACCCAAGTCTGACTTGATGCTTCCTAAACCTAAGAGAAGGAAAAGCACTGCCACTGACTTGCACAATAATAACCACAAAACCAAGGAACTTCATGATTTTTAAAGTTCATTTTAAGTTATGAGGAACAGATGTCCAACATTTCAAAAGTGGTGGACAACCTGTGGCTGTGAATGATGAGCCTCCCCCTATGCTGTGTTTTATCCTGTTTCCAGAACTGGCTGCTTCCCATTGCCATCTTCTTTCTCTGAGCTGAGGCTCAGGATAGCAACCTCTTCATCTCTCTAATCCAACTGTTCTGAAGGAATCAAGTATGTCTGAGAGGAGGGCAGGGGCAATTAAAAAAATTTTGACTCATCATGTGTCAACAACCACAAAACAAACTGTTCAAGGCTACTGGGTCAAAAGGAATGAGAAAATGGTTGGCACATAACTGCCACAGAGCACAAAATGTTTCTAAAGAGATGAGTAAGCAGCTGCCCAGGAAAGGTTTTTCCCTCTTACAAACATTGTAAGAATATGCAAATATGTGCAAGTTATTTGTTTAGACCCAATGTTTCACCAAACAAGGCAAACCAACTACCTTAACTGGATTTTATTTTATTTTATTTTGTGGAGAAGGAGAAAGAATGTTATCAGACCATCTCACAATGTTTTTTCTTTAATTGCTTCTAGGGAGCTCAATAAGGAATACTTGCCATTGGAAACTCAGTAGAACTTTCCTAAAAGGAGGGCTGTGAACAAGGACTGGATCTACCTGCTCTAGGGAGCAGAGGATATTAAATCTATTGTGCGGTCATGTTCAACTCTTCCTGACTCCATTTGGGATTTTCTTGGCAAAGATACTGGAGTGATTTGCCATTTCCTTCTCAGGCTTTCTGTGGATGAAAAAGCTGAGGCCAACAGGGTTACGGGACTTGCCCAGTTACACAGCTAGGAAGCGTCTGAGGTCACATTTGAACTCAAGAAGTCTTCCTGACATCAGTCCTGGTGCTCTATTTACTGCACCACCTGGCTGCCCTCTGTCTGTAAGAGGTCTTTTGAATGGATTCGTTCTTCAAGAATCAACAACCACTTTTCTTCTTGGTCCGTCACTTCCTTGTACACAATACAGTCTCCAACCCAACCTCAGCTTCCAGGGATATGCTTGGAAAAATCATTCCATTTAATGTGCTGAGTTCAAAAGTCTACAAAGGTTGCTATTCACTAATTGTCTTTGAAAGTCTCAGGAATGTCTACAAATGACTTGGCTTATATTTGGCACCCTTTGGACCAGGCCAGTGGAAGGCAAAATTAAGGAAAATTCAACTCACATTGGGAACCAGTAAAAATACTGGATTAAGCAATTTTATCTCAAAACCAATCAGTCTTCATGACAGTTTTTGTGACTGATGTCCCCCAAAAGCTGAATGCCCAGCAAGTCCAATTTCTTACAACCCCACCTCCCCAAGACTACTATTCATCTACTCTGCATACTTTTTGTCTGTCCCCATTTATTTACATGGTATCTCACTATTATAATATTATAAAGCTACCTGAGGGCAGGACCTGTTTTTTGCCTTTCTATGAATTTTAAGGGTGCCTAGCACAGTGTTTGTAATAAACGCTTGTTGACTAACATTTTTCTACAAGTGACTTTCACTGCATTGGAAGATGGGATGTTATTCTCTGTGAGGATATTTCTCTGATGTGTCTTTAATACTGTTACTGGAACATGACGTGACTCAAACACTTGGGGTATGAACAGAAATTTGTAGACTGAAGCATGGAAAGGCACAGGAATGGAACAGATTTCATGTGAATGAGCCACAAACAAATTCCCATAGATACCAACAAGTTCTTATTTTAATTTGCACAGATATAAAGACATCCATTTGTAAACCACTCTTCCCACTAAGTTAGGCACCACTCATCAACTGTGGTATATATAAATATCCTCCATTGCTTGCTAAAAAAGAAAATCCAATGATCACTTTTGTCTACTTTAGTAGACAGAGGGACATTGTAGTTTCTGATAGGAACCAGCAAAGGAAATTAAGTGATTTAGAGTGGGGATATCTGATCATTTAGATGATTATGAAGAGAACAGCTATAGTATTCCAGATTGATTCATTTGGATTATCTATAAACTGAATCATCTAACAGTTTCCCAACAGGTCTGGAAAATAGGTTGTCACTACAAAATTTACCTCAAACACCCTGATATGCATAAATGCAAATGGCATGATTTCTTGCCTTCTGAAAGTATACTCAAAATTCTGATGAATGAGACTTGAAGGACCAGAAAATGCTTTAGTAAAGAAAAAATTAACAGAAAACCCAAGTCACTCTGAAAAACACGCTTATTAGCAGAGTGACCAAACTCTGAATGTAAATTAACGAATGGAGCATCACCTGGAAAGTAACAACAAAAATCCAAACCTTCATTTTTAATAGGTAAGAGCTAAATCCTTATTGTTATTGTGTGACTTTAGAGAAGTCCTTAACCCCTCTCTGGTCCTCAGTGATCAGACACCCCAGTTCTGCTCAACTGTTCCTGCTGGTTCCCAGGTGGAGTCACGATGTCCCTTTGGATTGTTCTTTAGTGCACCAGATGATCTCTTATCTATATTTAAGACCAAATACAAAATTACACATTTTAAAAATTCCTTGGGGTCGGGAAGCATGCACAGGAAGAAAGTAATAGCCCTTCTAAAACCACAAACTTGACTTTGGATATTCAAAAGGAAGCTATCTTGTTGCACAACAAACCTTTTAACTTATTAATGAGCTGGGTCATGGAAGATAATATCAAAAATCTTCCAAGCAACTGTCTCCCTTTATGCTGCTCCACTGTGGCATCAAAATGTTGCCATGTACTCAAGTTCTGGATTTAGACCATGATGCTGGTTGATGTTTGAATGGGAACAAAGTTTGATGTGGATGGTCTGATGAAAGATACCAAAATGTCAGACAGCCCATCGACTGCTGTTGCCATGAGATCCAACAGTCAACATCAGTCTGATAAGCTATCCGACAGGATGGGTACAGCCATGGAGATGTCACGGACGACGATAGGTACAAAGCGGATATTCAAGCAGGATTTGATGGAACATACACAGACCAATTTCACTTGAAATGAGCCTGAGCGAAAATGTGATCTGTTGGCTTGGTTAAAACCCAAATTCTATTCTAAACAAATACCCCAGATTACTTTTCCTAAAGGAAAAAAGAATGATCATTTTCCTCAAAGTTAATATGAAAGGACCAGTTCTCATCTGCCAGAAATCTCTGGAAGCAACATCATACAAATGGGAATAGCTAGGGGGGGGGGGGCACAACTTCATGGTTGTTAGAATTAGAGCTTCTGGTAACTTAAAGAATTATAGTATAGGTGACATTAAAAAAAATAAAATAATTCCTCTTATGTGATCTGATATTATGAAAGCAAATTTCATGCCTGTTAAACCTGACACCTTTTTCTATTTAAGTAAATCAACAGACAACCATTTCCCAAATTGAATAATAATGACTTAGCTTGCCAACCAAGATTCTTTGCAAGGCAAAGTTCCCAACTTGAGTACCATTCTGGCCTACAATTGAAAATACAAAAGGTGTCAGAGTCTTTCTCTTGGGTTAGTTGGAGATAACAGAGACAGAGATTGCAGCCAGTAATGTGGTAAAAACTAAAAGACAGTGAAAAAACCACTCAAGAAGACAGACACAATTCTGGAATGATCAAAGATGACTTTATAAAGGTTTTTTTTTGTTTTTTTTTTTTGGTGACTTCATTCTAAATATACAGAATAAAAAATGGTGCCAGTTCATTTATGAGGCACCAGTCAGATTTTGCTTACACTGTCTTAAAATGTAAAAGGCACCCCAGAGGTGTGCAATGCATCATAAAATAACATTTTTTTTTCTGGGTGGGTGAGGAAGGAGGGCTGGGCAGGATGGAATATTAAATATCATCATGAGAGACATGCAGGACTGTT
This sequence comes from Gymnobelideus leadbeateri, assembly GCA_011680675.1. Taxonomy (NCBI): domain Eukaryota; kingdom Metazoa; phylum Chordata; class Mammalia; order Diprotodontia; family Petauridae; genus Gymnobelideus; species Gymnobelideus leadbeateri. The sequence goes on along the minus strand of WOXC01012107.1, from coordinate 119,664 downwards.
ATCCAATCTATTATGATTCATATACATTTTGATGATTTAGAAAATGTCCACTTATGCCAAGCCAAATAAACTTGATATATAAAAAAAAATTAAATTTTTTTGAGGGAGGTGGCTTGAAGTCTCTAATTGTACTGCTGTGTATTAATTTGGGGAGTAACTTAAAATAATATTAAATGCCACACACCATCCAACTCAGATTGAATTAAGAAGACTATATAGCTTACCTTTACATACAAGTCTGTCAATGAAAAGAATGGACTAATTGCTTTCAAAAACAATTTTTCACCCCCACCCCAACACCCCCAGAAAAAAATTATTGGTTTGGAGAATGGTTGATTTCTTTTTTTCCATATCCCTGTTTACAATGGTGCCAATTTAAGTAGAGCCCGTCAATTATAGTTTCTGTGAAGGGGCATGTAAATTGTATCTCTTGGCCTCACTTGGTTTTTTCCTCTGAGCACATTTGCTGCTGGATTCGCTTGACATAGCTTTGGGCCATGGAATTGATGATGGACAGGATGAAGTAGCACACCATGACAATGACTAGATTTTCAAATATCCAGGACAACCAGTTTTCCCCCTGTAGGAATAAACACAGAGAAAAAGCAAGAAAATGCTTGTTAGTGGAGGACGATAGAAAAAGAGTAAGCTGAAATAGGAACGGAGACCACCTTATTATCCATCATGGGCTTGGATTCAGGCCTTCTGGCAAGGACCTGAGCCTACAAAGACCTATGATGATGACCAGCACCCCATGGCCAAAGGCTTCACTCTGCTCCTATTAACTTGTTATTGCGTTGGGAATAAGCCAAGTGTGAAGTCATCGTGTCATTCACTAAGCAAAGGAGTCATCATTACTTTTGTATATATAGAACAGTTTGATAATAACAGAGTTTCTACAAATACTAAACTGAGGAGACTAGGGTTTTGCTCTTACTCCAACATTTCTTTCCCAGTAGACCGCTCCAGACTTTTAAAAAATATACTTTAAAATATCTAGCTCTGTCGAGTGAGGGCAGCAAAGGACAACATGGTGATCCCTTCAGATGCAGTAAATACAAGTTTTTTTTCCTAGTTTCTAGTTCCTGTTATGTTTAGTCATCCTCTTTTATATAAAACTGGACTTTTTCCTTCTGAGAATCACCAATGTGGTTCTAAAAAGCCAAAGATCAGAACTTTACTAGCAGTAAAGTTATTTTTTAAATTTACCAAGTCCTTGATCATAATATAAATCACTAACTTTACTACTGCTTCCTTATGAGCCAAGGAAAACATTAAGAATAAAAAAAAGCCACTTTTATTAATGATAACAGTTACATTCATCACATTACCCAAGGCTGAGGATTTTGGGGCAAGGTATTCAGAAAGTCTGTATTTAGTCACTTTATTTTCTTATTACAGGTCCATTCAAGAAAAACACAAATAGTTCTACTATAAGCAACACTGATTTACATATTAAGAGCAATCATAAATTCGATTTCAGTTTGTCAAGAAACCTAGGAGACAAAAGGAATTCCTAACCTAGTTTTAGGCAAACAAGCCCCAATTAGTCTGAAACAAGCAACTTATTTTTTTCAGTTTAAGACAGATTGTTAGTAGGTTTCTCTTCAAATTTTCTGCTTCTTATTAAGGAAAAAGCAGTAAATATCAAATTCTGATTAAAAATTATTTTGGCAGAAGTAAAGACAAGACAATGAATAGCAAGTCTCACCTGTGGCACACCCTCCTCTGTCTTGTGGTGAAGCTTCTGCCGCTGAGCCTCCAAGTACTCTTGGAAAGGTTTCTGCAGAGAAGGACCCAGACTGGGGACAGCCCTGGAGGTAGGGCACAGCAGATGGGAAAGAAAACATTTGGGGAGAAAGCAAAGAAAGAATTTTTAAACATTTGCTCTACTTACCACTCAGGCTTAAAAAGATAAAAGGAAGGAAAAAAGAAAACCATAAAACACAGAAGATTAACTGAAAAAAGCCAAGGCACAAAGAGGTGGTGCTATAATCTTTCTGGAGAAGAAAAAGCTCCCCTTAACCACAAAAAGGGGGGAAAGTGAGAAAAACTGCTCCCAGAAACTGACTGTGAGAAAGGAGAGAGCCAGAGAGGGAGAGAAAGAAAGGAAGGGAGGGAGGGAGGGAGGGAGAGAGAGAGAGAGAGAGAGAGAGAGAGAGAGAGAGAGAGAGAGAGAGAGAGAGAGAGAGAGAGAGAGAGATCAGCTGCGGCTGTGCACTGCAGCGGTGGTAGTAAGAATAAAATGAATGACTTCTCAGAAGCCCCACATTTATCACCACCAGTTCCTGTAAGAACTGGTTTGAACCGATTAATAAGGAAATGACTTATGCTTGTGTCATCCACAGTTAAAAAAGAAACTGCCCGCCCTCTCTCAGACTTGCCCCATCTTCTCAGAGGGGGCGGCCCTTTTCTCAAACTAAGTCCTTATTAGGACAATCTGTGCGTCATCCTTATCCAAAAAGAATGCATTAGCAAATTTGGGAGGCACCTCCCACTAGTCAGAAGTCAGTCATTAACAAAGGAACAAAGAAGGAACTATGAACCTTGAATCACTCCATGCTTTATGGTGGATGATTTGCACAGAAACTACAGTACATTGCTAAACACCTTGTTCTGAGATGACTGGGATAGTGATCACCGATAAGTTTATGTACTCTGAGCTACCTCTCACCCATAATATGTGGAGGCAGTGCTGCTAAACCGGTTTAGCAACTACAGCTACCCAGTTCCTATTTTGTACATGTTTGAGGGCATTTTTAAAATGGTAACTTGGGGTCACCTGGGATATAAAATATTCCTTTATTTTTCACCCCCACTTTTGGTTTCCAAGACAAAAATAACCTTTACCATTTCAGAGGAATACATTTAAATAAAATATCCAGTGCTCTCCCATCTGGACATTCTTAGTAGAAATACCCCTTATTTTCTAGCCAATTAACCAAAAGGTGTGGAAATTAGGCATGACTAGCTGCATTCCACCTTAAGAGGGAGAAAAAAGCTCTTTGCTACCATTGACCAAAAGGCAACACATTTCTAACAGTTCTCTTAGTCCTATTCTTACTTTTTATTTGATTTACACCAACTATCAAACAATAAGTATTTACTGAACTACTATGTACCTGGCCCTATGGTGTTTTGGGAGACTGAAAAATTGAGAAAGACATTCTCTGCCAAGAAGGAGAATCCAGATTGGGAATTTAGTTGGGGGAGATGACACATTCACACGAAGCATTTCATGAATAAGACACTATATAATACAGTGCTGAGTAGTATTATATAGGTAAAGAGGTGTGGGCAGTAAACAAAGTGCTGACTATGTAGTACTGACAATAAATAAATGCAGATAGAATTTGAGAAGGTGAAAGTTGAGTGGATGGTGGTCAGATGGAGAAAAAGCCAAGGGATGAAAGGAGGAGAGAGAGAGAGAGAGAGCACACACTTTTGTGTGTGTGTGTGTGTAACTGACAGAGAAGACTGCTCATTCAGTCACTTATTCTCTTCTGTCTCCCTAAGATAGTAACTTTCAAACCCTCTCATTTAGCTAGCTACAACAGAAGAGGATGTAATCTCACTGAGATGATCAGCTCCTTTCTCAGTAGTGGTTTTTACTATTAACAGAAACTGTATGAATTTTCCTTCTAAGAGGATATATTTTTCTTTAGGTGAATCAAGTAATGGAAAACAACTCTTCCTTCAATTTATAATAATGCTTGTGGGATTCTAACAGCTCATCAGTTTACATATATGAAAAAACACACATATGAAAAAGCAATTCCAACAAAATACATGTATAAATGACTTTGAAAAACCGAGCCCTTGTAAGATATTTCCGTTGGGAGCTGATTCACTCACTGGCTAAAAAGAAAAATTCTACTGAATGACTCGCAGGCAGAGTCATTCTAAACTTTGGGGAAACCCAGAGGAAGGAGATCATTTAAGGAGTAAATTATAAACCAAGAACAAATGCTAGGAAAGGTAAAATTATCAAATGTCCTTTTTTGGTGGGGTAGGGGGAGAGGGAAGGGTGATGAGACCACAACGAGGAAGATAAAAGGAAAAGTATACAAAATGGATAACAATCATTTAAAAATTGGGCTAAGTACAATGTTTTACCATGTCCAGAGCTACATTAAAGTGTTAAATTCACATAACATTTTAGAAACAAATTCAAGGAACAGCTTTGGAAGAAATATACTAGGCCTAAAAATGATTAAATTTTCATACTAAGCAGTATTATATATGATTCTTTCTGGGGAGAGGGTAGGTCATCATAAAAGCTCTGGAAAAACCCTTCTAATTTAAAGCTTTCTTACTACATTAATGGCCAAAACTTCAATACAAAAATCTATATATAAATCTAGAAAGAATGAACTGAAATTTCTACTTAAGATATTAGGTCTTGAGTAACTTCATAAACTATTTCACCTTGCTGTTCCCCTTAAACCCTAGGTAAAATTAGCTACATAATTTAATACTGAAGCTGGTTACTCTCATTTTTCATGATCTTCTCCCTATAAACAATAAATTGAGCTAAATTCCTTAGTATATCAACAGCAGTTTTGTGTTGATGTTTTCTTTATTCTAAAAGCTATTTTAGTAATGGACTATAAAATGCCTAAAATTATAGCCCCCACTTCTAACATGTTATTTAGGCAAATAATATACACATTCTTCAAACTATTCCTTCCAAAGTGATTGTGAAGTAGCAAATGGAAACTGAACTGAATAGAAGGATTAGGGGTTATGGCTTTAAGACTAACTGAAGGTAGAAGGTGAGTTTGCTTTTAAGTAATTTCTATCAGGTGGTTGTTCTACCCAGTTGGTTTAGGGTATACAGCTCAAGTGACATTCCCTAGGGAACAGTGAACCTGTTGAGCAGGGATGAGAAGACAACTTGCCTTATTTCATGTGCTTGAATTAAACCCTCTATCTGCCATCAAAGGTGGTTTTAAGACAAGGAAGAAACATACAGTCTGGAGAAAGACACACACAGAGCTATTTTTTGGTTATATGTCATACTAAAAATACACTTAAGCCACCCTTGCAAATAACCACTTGCCCTGGAAAAGCAACAATTAAGGAATGAGCAAGTTTGATTTCATTCACTTTATTCCTCATGTTCCTCTGGGCTAGGAAAACATCTTTCAGATTAGTAAATTTTTAGTTTAGGCTTATAACTATGTTCAATAAATCTACCTCCCTCAGTAAAGATTCCTTTAGTAAGTATTTGCAGAAGTTATTCTTGACTATTTTTTTTATCTTAAGTTTTAAAAAATTAAAACCATCACCCATTAGACACCCAAACAAAATATAAGGCTCAAATGTGGGAAAAGGTTTTATTCAGTGCCTAACATGTAATTATTTGATAAAACAAATTTAAAAAACAAGACTTCTGTGGAAACATTTAGGCTCTGAGATATGGATATGAAGTGATCTTTGGTAAGAATATTGTAATTCTGGGGTGGCTAGGTGGCAGTGAACAGAACAGGGACCCTGGAGTCAGGAGGACCTGAGGTCAAATCCAGCCTCAGACACTTAACACTTACTAGCTGTGTGACCTTGGGCAAGTCACTTAACCCCAATTGCCCCGAGTAAAAGCAAATTAAAAAAAAAAAAGAATATTGTAATTCTTCAAGAGGTCCACCCATTTTCAAACTTTGTCTACTGCTGCTTAGGTTTTTTATACCACACTACCCTAGGCTTGTGGAAAACTGTCCTCAGGGAAAATTCACTGTTACACACTCTTTCCACAGTTGCTAATTATTACTTAAAGCCTACATTATTCTTCATGCCCAGGAAAGGTTTAAAATCTTCCTGAGAACTGTTCATAATTGGCAGAGGTAGCATAGTGAGTGGGTGGAGTGATCAACTACTCGTGTTTTTCACAATGCTTAATTTTTCATTCATTTTTTTAATCCCAAATACACACCCAATCCAAGCATGCATAGAATTCATGACCACTATTATTTCTATTTTTCAAGAAACTTTTTTTTTGGCTTTTGTAATCCTTAAATGTATTCACTTGGTATTTAAAAAATAATAACAAGAAACCATTACAACCTTAATCTGAACTTCTTTCTTGGGGTGAAGATATCAGTCAATATGCCAGCAGGCCTGCCAGAAGTCTCCCTTGATTTGTTAGATTTGTTGGATTCAGTTGGAGTTTTTGTTTGTTTGTTTGGCTTTTTGGAGGGCAACTGGGATTAAGTGCCCAAGGTCACATGGTTAGTTTTTTTCTGTTAGGTGTCTGAGGTTGGATTTGAACTTCCTGACTCCAGGGCTGGTGCGCCACTAGCCAGTTTGACTTTTTCTGAAAGGTCTGAGCTTTGTGCCAGTGAATGTTCCACAAAACACAGGGAACAGTCCTTACTAAGAAACACACTGAATTCCAACATTTGCCTTTTTTGACTTCCCAGAGTATAAGTACATAAAAATATTCCACTCCCCGCTAACTCCCCCCTTCAAAGGTGTCTATAGAGGTAGAGCAATTAAAATATCTAAGATAAAGATTCAATACAGGCACAAGTAAAACAAAATAAAACAACTTCTCTTGAATGCAAGTTTTGCTTGGATTCTGTTAGTAGCTCTTCAAAATACTAGGGTATCTATCAATATTGTCAGGCAAATTACAATGGTTTTCCTGAAAAAATGTTCCACAGGATGTTTGTGTCAATTCAAAGAAAGGCTAAACTTTGAGTCTTTTTCATTCTAAAGAAAAGTCATCATAGCATCATTAGAAATTAGAATTATAAGAGACCTCAGAGGCCATCTAGTCCAACTCCCTCATCTTACAATGAGTAAACTGAAGCCTGAAGAGGTTAAAGTACTTGCCCCATGTTATACATATAACAAAGCTGATCCAAAGCAGAGGACTCAAGTTAAAATCTTCTGGGTTTCAGTTTCCTTATTTGTAAGATATAGAAGTTGGACTAGATGATATTTTAAAATCCCTTCCCTTCTAACTCTATAATCCTATAATTGCTTCACAGAGCAACAGGGAGAGCTTAAAATCAATGAGTATAAAAGTGATACAGGGATAACACAGAAGATAATAACTCAACCAATGCTCCTTTGAAAACACAAGCTGGTCCCTTAGCACCAAGGGACTACTACTCTGTAGTAGCAGAGTTCTCAAGACCAGGGGGCAGAACACAGAGGTTGCTACTCAAGTCAAGTCAACAAGCATTTACAATGCTTGTCTACAATGTGTCAGCTACTGAGCTAAGAACTGAGGATACAAAGAAGGGCAAAAAAACAGTGTAAAGTGTAATAATGGGGGAGACAACGTTCAAATAACAACTTAATATTTAAATAAATAATAAACAAACAAACAATATTTAAATAAATCAATCTAATCAAGATATTTACAAGATGGACTGGAGATAATCACAAAGGGAAGGTGTTAGGATTAAGGAGGGTTGGGAAAGACTTTTTGCAGAAGGTTGGGCTCCAGTTGAGACTTGAAGGAAGCTAGGAGGTTGTTAGAAAGTGGTCCTAAAAGCTCTACTAGCTTTAAAATGTTTATGTTCTTTTAAAAAAGTGAAGGGAAGAACTTTTGTTTTTGAAAACTAATCAAATATTTCTCTGTCTTTTCCAAAAAAGTTTGAGGCAAAATAACCTGTTAGCAGATCAACTGAAAGCACTTAGCAGTCTGGCTGGGGTTTTAGATATAGACTCATTAAGTTAGGCCTTCGCTCTTTTCTGGTTTGGTAAGAAGGTTAGAAATATCACAGAATCCAGGGATTACAAGAATTTGGATTAGATTTTCCCCCTTCTACCATTTTCCTCTTTCTCCCCACATGTTCCATATTTCATCATAAAGAAAAATTATAAAAGAGAGTCCTGTGGCTATGTTTCAATGTTTTAAGGTTTGTTGTTTCCTTTGAAACAGAATTCCCATAGTACAGTGAAAAGAATATTGAACTTGTGAGTCAAGAGAGTAGGATTTGAATCCCGGTTCTGCCATTTACTAGAAAAATGCCCTTCGAAAAGTCTGAGAACCATTTTCTTCAGATAAAGACAGAAATACTTACAGTACCTACCGTATACTATGTAGTGAGGAAAGATATTTATAAACTGTGGAGTTAGTATGTGAATATGTTTGAGACCCATAGTTCTTGCTCACTAGATTATGAATTTTCAACTGTGACTAAATCAGCAACCTGGATTTCCTTAGCCTAGTGAAGAAAGAACTCAAATCAAGAGTCTCGATGAAGCAAAGGTCTCCTTAATTAAGTACCTGCTCGTCTGACAAAACTGTTCCACAAGAGAATTAACCCAATAGGGAGGAAGGGTACATGGTTATTTAGTTGCTACTGTGAAAAGTCATGCTCTCCTCTCATCATGGGCTTTCAGGGCTTAAAACTATTTGGAAGGCACATTAAAGACTCTCACCCAACTCTTTCAACTCACAAATGAGGAAAGTGAGGCCCAGAGAGATTGTTATACAAGAATAAACACAGCAGAAATGGAATTTGAACTCAGGTCTTCCTGGCTTCAAATCTTGTGCTCTCCCTTTTATACCAATATGCTCTTGGTCCTAAGTAAATTAAGTTTCATATAAACTAGGTTGGGCTTCACAGCACAAGATCTCCCCTCACTTTTATTTTCCCTTTCTTCTAATTTAACAGGCTTTCCTGGGAGGGAAGGAAAGTTTACAGTCAGGATGTAAACTGTGGAAGTCAGAGGTATTTTGAATGAAAATGCTGACAGATCTTTTGCACTGTATTGGCCCTGCTGGGCACTACAGATTATGGAGTTGAAACCCCACTGCCGAACAAATTTATAGCTGATAACCCTGATCTCAAAGCTTTGCAAACCACAGTCAGTTCTGTGAGCACATTTTAATCTTAATCCAACCCTTCAAAGAGTTAAACTTTCTTCCCCACCCCCCACCCCCCAGACAGTGATCTAAATGGGCTTAACCGTTAGTATTTTAATGAGTTGTCATTTCCTGTGCAGATAAAGATTCTCATAGTATTTAACCATCCGTTTCTCGGGGGCTCAACCAATACCAGCATATTATTCATGGTGACTCAGAATGGACCTCAGACTCTATGCCTGATTCAACTGAGACAGATTACCCTCCAAGTGAAACTGGACTCCCTACCAAGGTAGGACAGACAGCTCAAGAGAAAAATGGAGGATTTATCATTCAATCTTTCTGAAGATGTCAAATCTGGTTCCCACTAATATTTATGGCCTTATACTGTTAGGATGTAAATAAAAATACATTATCTCTGCTTAACCCAGAAAAAAGGAACAAATCAAGAGTTAGTGCTAATGGCAAACACCAACTTGTCTTTCACTTTTAAGTGCAAGACCCACTCCTCTGTGTGTGACTGAATTCAAGTGTTGGTTTCTCTCCTAATCTAGTGAGAATTTACTATTCCATACTGAGTTCCTAATACAGAAGTTGACTAAAGCTTTGGCACTGACATGATAGTTTAAGGAACTAGTAGCTGAGAAACTACTCAGTTTCTGACCTAAAGGTTTAGGTCAAATGCTGTGGTAATTCAAACCAAGGCACCTCACACCCTGGAATCTGAGGTACAGAAAAGTTATAGACTTGCCCAAAGTTACACATATATTTGTTCATCTAGGGGCAAGGGGTAAGAAATACCCTATTTTACCCTTAAAAGATATGCAGCTTTCAAATATACTTGAGAGTTTATAGTTTCTAGTACCTTTTAAAATGTTGTGATTTAACTGAAAGCTTTAGGATCAAAACATCTTGAATTTCATTTGCATCTGTGCCCCTTTCAAATAACCTTCTTTGTGTTAGAGCTAGTCTATTGTGTGCCGTAGGGTATTATAAACACAACACTATGGGTTTCTCAGGACTTTGGGAACAGGCTCCTTCTATTACTTTATTTAGAGGTGCCAGTTATATTATTGCCCATGCCTAGAACACTTCTAATACAAGCTCTTTCAAAACAAAATTCTCAGTCAACCATTCTTAGTCATTTGGACTTAATTTCTACGAAATTAAAATGAAGGTAAGTCGTCCTTGCTCTATGAAACAGGATCCAATTAGGAAAAGCCAGAAAATAGAGAAGAGCAGCAAAAGACAAGCATGCAGGCATTTATAAAAGGTAAAGAAAAGACTCAAAGCAAAGCTAGCACTAATAACCAACTGAAAGAAATTGGTGGCCGGGCGCAATAAAGCTCTGTTAAAAATCAACTGAATTCTGTTATGGGAAGTAAAGGTCAGGGATCTTATGCCAGCTCAACTGGGATACAGACGAAGGTCAGTTTCTCCCCACCTGGGTTCTGTGGCTGAGTTAGGGGAAGCTACTGCCTGAATGGGAGCTCTTCCTTTGCATTCCTGAGGGTGACACATTAGAGATGAACTAGCCAACTAGCAGCCAAAGGGCAGGGAAAATACTGAGTTAAAATTTCCTAAATGGTAAATTTAAAGTGGGATGAGGCACCTAATTTATTATGATAAGAGACAACATGGCCTAAAGAGCATGAATCTGAAAACAGAAACTGGTCCTGTCATTGACTAGCTGAGAGTTGTCAGACAACTCACTCAACCTGCCTGAGGATCAGCGCCTTCTCAAAAAAATGTGGACAATTATACTAGTATTGTCTGCCTCAAAGGGTTGTTGTGAAAAAGCAAAGCACTTGGTAAATTGAAAAGCACCATATAAATAAGTTATCATTAATAATAGAATTATTATTTAGGGTGAAACTAAGGGAGTTCATATAGGAATTTATCCCCATCCCAGGACAGTTCTGTTATCTCAGAACTCAATTTAATTGGATGGACACTCAACATTGAGGTTTCCCTGGGGATTAGAAAGGAAGAGAAGACAATCTCTACTTTCAATGAATTTATAGTATAAAAGATGAGACAAGCCTAGCGTGACTGAAGCCAGTAAGGGAAGGAGACAGAAGTCTAATTTGGGAAAGATTTCATAGTGGAGATGAGTCTTAAGTGAAGTTTTGACAAAGAAGATAAAGGCTTTTTAGGGAAGCTTGTATAGTGGTTCTGAGGAGGCTTGGATGAGCTGTTATGTGGGATCTGTTAGTAAGCTTTCTTTTAGTCAGAAAGACACTAGGTTGAGACCACACAAAGACTAATCGCAAATTGATTATTACAGGATGGGGATTCTTAACCTTTTTCATGTTTTGGATGTTTGTGGCAGTCTGATGAAGCTCATGGAATGCCTCAGAATAATGCTTTTAAACACATAAAAATATATACATTATAAAGGAAAGCTAATTATACTAAAATATAGTTATAAAAATTTTTTAAAGCCCACCTAACCCAGGTTAAGACTTCTTGTTTTGGAAAGGGATGCTATTTTGTTTTTCTATCTTTATTTGCATAGCCTTTTCCAAATTGAAGATTTCAGAGGAAGAGAATGAAAATCATGACAGTAATCTCTAAGTAAATACATAAACCCAAATAACTGTGCTAATAACCATATTTTCATAGTCATTTGTATCAGTCTGGGATATACATGAAAATGTTCTCTGCAAATTCAAGGAGTGTATGAAATATTCCCAGGTAAATGTGGAATCAGATGGATGTCTATTGCCGACATCAAATATTTCCTATATTGTTAAGAAATAGGGTTGTTAAAAAAATATGCACCCAACCAATCTTTCTCACTGGCATATGTGCAATGGTGTAGCTGAATTAACATTAGCTTTCAAAGTTCAAACAACTAAAATTCACTGACATAATACTCCTTAGATCTCAATTCAAGACTTTATTTTCAGAGTGGTCCAAGTAGCAAAAGATTTCTAATAGGTTATTTATTGGTTCAGAAACTGACTACAAGAATAGACAAAGTTTGACTTTAAACTTTAGTGTTTCCACATCAGACAGGCAATTCCTCGTTAATATAAAAATTTTCTATTTTTTATATTCAACTTAACCTATGAAGGAGGATCAAATTTAAGATCTCTAGGCACTATGTAGAATTTACAACCTTGTCTCTGATTTCAACCTTTCCAATGCTTCTTTCCCTCTGTCCCCATACATTTCATAATCATCCTCACTCAAAAGGCATTTTATATTTAAAGGGTGAGTCAAGGGTTGGTAGCAAAAGGCTCATACAGCTCATTCTGACCACTTGCCATGCTGTGAGGACCAAATGATACAGACAACATTCAGCTGCAAGCAACTACTCACTGGTAAAGATGATTTATCTTGCCACAGCCAAACCTCAACCTTTGAGGTCAAATGCAAAAAAGTTACTCAACAGCACTAGAGGGCTAAGGAGAGACTGGAACATTTTGTATGTGGTTTAAAGTCCCTCCTCATTCCTCCACTCCCCATCCTTTCCATGTTCAATGATTAAGTTATGGAAACAGTTTCTTGGTATGGTAAAATAAAACTGTGGACTTTGTCTTCCAATAAGATCTTGGCAACCTGACAACACGCCAGTGTTCTGCATATGCTATACTTCGAGTAATATCCCTACAATTTTATTCTGGAAAATTCTACTCTACGTTTAAATTTGGGAAACCTGCATTGTTCCCACCACTATTTCAAAGCTGAATCTATATGTGTTCTCTAAGATAATACCCAATGATTTTCCCATGAACATTCTTGCTAAAAAGGGTTGAGAATTATACTGAAAGATTTAAAAAGGATCCTTATATCTAAAACAATGTGATCTATGATATAGGTCATAGATCTTATCCTTTGACCAAATCTGTGCCAGGCAAATAATGTCAGTGCTGCCAACCTATGTTATGTGGAAATGAGTTCAACACACTCCTCCTTTCCTTTCTAACACTCCATATTAGTTTAATTCACTTGGGTGGTGTTAAATGAACATTCTTCCACACTATTCATCTGGCAGTATGGTAAACCCAATCTTGTGGTAGGGGAGAGTTCAGGTATTTTTTCATTTGCTAATGAAAAGACTTCATTTCGACTGCAGAAACAACAGAGAACAATACTGGATTTCAGAATTTCATATGTGATATCAGCAAAAGAGAAAATCTACTTTTAGCATCTACCAAGAAGGATTTAGTTCACCATAAGGAAGATTTATCTTCCCAGAACCCCTCTCAAGACAGGTAACACTACAGTCAGCACTCTGGTAGAGAAGCCAGTGTCAAACAGACAAGGAGAAACCCAAGTTTCAATGCCTCCTACCTCTCAGCAGAGAGTTGACAGATTAGAGGTATGGAATGAGAAGGTTTCATATATGGACAGAGTGCTGATCTGTTGATTTACTTTGCTTGGCTATACTTATTTATTACTGGAGGGGTGGGGGGGTAAAAGGAGGGGATAGAGTGTCTTGGTGGTGGGGTAGGAGGGACAATGTGAAGTGGCAACAACATGAAAAAAAAATCAATAAAAAAGGTAAGGTTCTGTTCTGTCTACCAGCTTCATCTCCCACTCACCAAAATGGCCTCTTCTTTGGGGCTATTTCTTAGTTTCCTTAGCTATTCCTTGTCTTTTCTTAGTATATAACTGGATTCAATACAGTCAAGCCTTGGTTATTTGGAAAGCTCAGTGTCAGTTTATTAACATGGGCAGGGGTTTTCTACACACACATGAAAAGAAACAACCCCTCAAAACTGTGCCTTAAGTAGATAATAAAGAAATTTTTATCCAACCTAATGATACCAATTTACTTTCTAGATAGATATTCCAAAGAAACTGAATCCCTCATATTTATCTTCTTAGATATGTACAAAGGGATTGTTCATTCTCATGTCTACAAAATCTCTATTGCATCAGGATCTAGATCCTTCCCTACACTCTTAAAATGGACTTTTATAGAAAATTTATTTTTAAAAATTAACTACCATATATGCTAGAAGGCCAGCTAAAGGTAACATAAATATTACACTTAGTTCTGGTCACTTCTCCCTTTAAGAACATAAGCTTTGTAGGGCCAAATATTTTCTTCTTTATTTTGCATGGTATTCAGCCTATTATAAAATTATATGTTCACCTAAGAACACCAGAGATATATTAATGTTATTCATTACAAAATCTCAATGGTTAATTTTTTCCCAGGCCACCTGGAGGGAATGAGAAGTTAGAACTCTGTATACAGCAGGCCCTTAGTATAAACAAACCTTGCTGATGAGCATATTTAGGTGGTGAACTAGGTAAAATTGATAGCCTATGCTTTTTTTCTCCCTTTCTCCCTTCTAGGACAGCCCCTTTTACCAATCCTTCAGGTTTCCAATGACTGCATGTTTCTCTTGTGCCCTATCATTAGTAAAACTTGTTTCAGGAAAAGATATGATATTGATAGCTAATTGATATAATTGAGCTATTGATAGCTAATTATAAATTTAAGACTCTTCTAGGGGGATATTTATATTTTAAGCCTCATCTCTTAATTTTAATTTCATTAAAAGAACTTTTGGCATTAGGAAAGAAGGTCCTAGAACCATAAAGGCCTAAATCTTAAGACATCTAGTTCAATCATTGCCTCCATCTTATACAAATGGGGCAAGTTTTTTTTGGACTGAGGGTCTTCATTGCCTTTCATTGTCAAAAGAAAATTCATAAGAAGTAGCCTATTTACTTTACAAATCCTTAACAGTGTTCCCTCTGACTTTTCAGAGTGACAAATACATAACCACAATGCATGCATACAGTATGCTAGCTAGTTTAATAGGGTTTACTGTTGCAATTAAATAAAACTTGTAAAAAGTTAACCTTAACACATATTTTGGAGATATGTATAACCACTGTGTAGTTATAGTAACTAAGTATAAATGTTAAGCATTTCACACATTTTGGGTACTACTTTTACAGAACCAAATCAATTTTTTTTCATTTTGCTAGTTTTCTGGTAACTAAAATAATTAAAGTGAAGGACAACCCTTAATAAGAATACAATCCTTTTGGTCATTAGACACTTAAGCATGTTAAAAAACAAAATTCCTAGTTTCAATGCATTGTACTTTGTACTGTTGTCTGACTGATCCTTTTCTGAGCATCACCCCCCTCCATCACAAGCCATATCTCCCACCCATACCCTTCTAGACCATAAAGTTTCAGCCTGCCTGGGGATGTGCAGGAGGATGCTTGAGAAAGAATAAGACACATAGTACAACACTAGTAGAGATGGTACAGAGGAATCAGATCTGATGTCTAGCATGTGAGATTCTTTTTTTTTTTAAATTAAACAAATGCTTTATTAACTTCTGGTTTACATCATTCATTTCCACCAAATTTTGAGTTACAATTTTTATCCCCCATTTTTCCCTACCCACCACCCCAGAACAGCAGTCCCACAAGATATCCCCTCATCCAATCTGCTCTCTCCCCTATCTTCTCCCATACCCCCTTCGACTTTGCCATTAGGGCAAGGTGAATCTCTGAGCCCCAATGCTGGGACATCTTATGAACATTTAATTTTAAAACTTTGATTTTCAGATCTATTCCCTTCCTCCCTTGTCACCCACTCCCTCTGAGAAGATAAGCAATTCAGTATGTGTTGTACATGTACAGCTATGCAAAACATTACCATAGTAGATATATTGTAAAAGACTGCTTATATTTCCCTCCCACCCATGTCACCTCCCACCTGGTCCATTCCCTACTTTGACCCTGTCCCTCTTTGATAGTGGGTACTTCCAATCTCCCCTCCCTCCAGAATGCCCTCCTCTCCATCATCCCCCCCTCTCATCCCCCTTTCCCCTATTCTCCTGCAGGGTGAGATATCCCATCTAGTATGTATGTGATTTTCTCTTTGAGCCAACTTCAATGAGAATATGGTTTTGCCTTTTTGCCTTCCTGTATTTCCCCTCCCCTACAACTATTTCCCCTTGCCTCTTCTACATGAGATAGTTTACCCTACCCTGTCTCTCCCCATCTCCTCTTGCCACTTTCCTCTCTCACCTCTTAACTTCACCCCTTAAGAATCATCCCTTCCCAACAAATTCAACCTGTGTCCTCTATCCACGTATACCTGTAAACATATGCCCATATACCCTTCTTCAATTATTTTCATAATGAGAAAGGTTTCATCGACACAGTTATTGATTTCCATGTAGGAATGTAAATAGTTCAACTTTGATAAGTTCCTTTTGATTTCTTTTCCTTGATTACCTTCTCAAGCATCTCTTGCTTCTTGTGTCTGAATGTCAAATTTTCTATTCAACTCTGGTTTTTTCCTCAAGAATGCTTGAAAGTCCTCTATTCCACTGAATGACCATATTTCCCCCTGAAACAAGATACTCAGTTTTGCTGGGTAGGTGACCCTTGGGTTCAATCCCAGCTCTTCTGCCCTCTGGAATATCATATTCCATGCCCTTCAATCCCTCAGTGTAGAAGCTGCCAGGTCCTATGCTATTCTGATTGTGTTTCCACAGTATTGAAATTGTTTCTTCCTGGCTGCCTGTAGTATTTTCTCCTTGATCTGGGAGTTCTGGAACCTGGCTATAATATTCCTGGGAGTTTTCTTTTTGGGATCTTTTTCAGGAGGCGATCGATGGATTCTTTCAACCTTTATTTTGCACTCTGGTTCTAAAGCATCAGGGCAATTTTCCTTGAGAATTTCTTGAAGGATGATTTCTACGTTCTTTCTTTGATCATGGCTTTCAGGTAGTCCAATAATTTTTAAATTATCTTTCCTGGATCTATTTTCCAGGTGAGTGATTTTTCCCATGAGATATTTCACATTGCCTTCTATTCTTTCATTTGTTTGGATCTGTTTAACAGCATCTTGATTTTTCATAAAGTCACCAGCTTCCATTTGCTCCAGTCTAACTCTGAAGGAATGAATCTCCTCAGTGAGCTTTTGAGATTCTTTTTCCATCTGGCAAATTTGGCCTTTTAAGGCGTTATTCTCTTCATTTTCTTTTTGAGCCTCTTTTGCCATTTGTGTTAGCCTGTTATTTAAGGTGTTATTTTCCTCAGTCAGGCTGTTGACTGTCATTTCATACTTTTCTTGCATCTTTCTCATTTCTCTTCCCAATTTTTCCCCCACTTCTCTTATCTGTTTCTTAAGGTCCTCTATGGCCTGTAGCCAGCTTGTATTTTCATTTGGGGCTTTTGGTGCAGGAGTTCTGACCTCACAGTCCTCCTCCATGCTTTGATCCTCTTTGCCCCTAAAATAGGAGTCCAATGTTGAATTTTTCTGTTTGTTTCTTTTGCCTAGGCATGTTGCCACTTAATTACTTGATTTTTGGGCTTGTTGCCACAGTAGGACTCTGCCACCAGGCAGGAGAGCTTCTGTCCCGAACGTTGGGGTCTTCACAACTTCCGCAGGTTGAGTGGCCTCTGTAAAGCCCCCACCCACTCTGGCAAATTGGATATCCACCCCAAACCTCCCCCCCAGACTACAATCCAGATCCAGGCAGTTTAAAGCAAGAGCGATTAATCCCCACACTGATTGCTGGATCTCCCTACAGTTCGCAGACCAGGAGCTAGAGCCGCCACTGATGCTGCAAAATGGCTTCTGTGCCGAGTTTCTTCAACAGCTTTTTACCCCCAGGGGAAGAAGCCGACCTGTTCCCCAAATACTGGTCCCAAAGTCCACACTTTGGGCACTAACCTCTCACTTTGTCCTAGGCATATCTGTGCTGATAATTCTGGAATTGCTACAGCTGCTGGTGTTCTGGGGTCCCTCCAGCCAGCTGCTGGCCTGGCCGCCTTGGGGCTAAAACTGCGGCTCATGTGGTCCTGGGCTCGGCGCCAAGGTTCCCAGCGTGCTGTGCTGCCCACTCTCAGAGCGCTGTGCTCGCTGCTCCTTGCAGGGCTGCTGGGCTGTCCTCAGCGGGAGGTTAGCTTCTCTGTGTAGTTCTGTGGGTGCTGGGGCTCCAGAAGTTGTTCAGAGTCCCCTTTTACATAGTTTGGAAGTTGTGTGGGGCAGAGCACCTTGGAAGTGCTGTTTCTACTCTGCCATCTTGGCTCCACCCCCAGCACCTGAGATTCTTAAGGAAGCAGGATGGGGAATAGTCAGTTGTTGAATGTTTCTTGATGCAAAGATAGGAAATGGTGGTCCAGCACTTATAAAGTTCATCTTCCCTGGGTGGGAAAGGTTTCAGGGAATAGAGGGAATAAAAGATTACGAAATCACTCCTTCTGAGTTATTCCTTCCTGTCTCACTAAAATAGGGGGTTCTTAACCTTTTTTTTTTTTGTGAGGGACCTTTTTCAGCAGTCTGGTAAAGCTTACACATGAATACAGAATGTTTGGAAATGCATAAAATAAAATTCTTAAGATTACAAAGGAAATCAATTATATTGAAATATAGTTATAAAACTATTGATTTAAAAAGTCCACAGACACCAAGTTAAGAACTCCTGCCCTAAAATAACAGGCTTATCTCCAGTACTAACCTTACACATAATGTAATTTCAGAGTAAAGAAAAGATTCCTTTCCTCTTCAAAATCGATCTCCCACTCATATTCTTTTACTTGAAATCTCTTTTAGAGGACACAAAGTCTTTCAAAGGTTTTCAAAATGCAGCTGCTTGAGAGTTAAAATACTGTTGTAAATTACTTTTAGTTCAAATATGAATTAAGTTATCAGATCCCTTCAGGGTGTTATAAGGACTTAAGAGAACTGGAAGGTATACTGTATCCTGAGAGGAAAGGGAAAAGGGAAAAGTGAGGCACTGAAGGGGAAAATGGACACTGGAAACAAATCAAACCAACTTTTCAATTTTGCTCTCAGCCTGCACTGTTTTATCTCCAGCAGAACTTGTACACCAAAGGAACTTTTTGCACTGCGTGGGGTAGTCATGCAAGCTTAAATCTTACTCTGATTTTAACTGTGGGAACTGTGGTCATGGGTGTGCTCTTGGGCAGGGGCTGGCCAAACCTGGTGGCCATACTTTTTTACATTAGAGACTGAGATTATAAAAAGCAAAAGTATCATCACTCCATCTGGCTCTCCCTTACTCTTGAGACTGACTTTCTTCTCTAACTTTGTCTTGGGGCTCTGCATTCCTCTTTCTAATCTGAACTGATAATTGGTTTTCCATTCCTTGAACATTCATTTCTCTCTGTTATGGCTTTAAGTATTTTCCATTTAAGTGTGGGAAATATTATACAAATGATGTGTGTTAAGCTAACCAACCTGTATTAGTTTACACAAAGATTTTTAGTAGGAATGAAGAGACGATATTTTCTCTGTATTACCATGGATTAGTACCTTTGCCAACTCCTAAAACATGCAATATAACCTAAGTGATGAAGTAATTATTCTTTGCTTTTGTTAAAATACAAATTTTATCTACTAATAAATGTAGAATGGGATAAGGGGGAAAACATAAATGAATCCTCAGAAGTGAAGTATCTAACAGATTCAAGATTTGAGATTACCCAAGGGGAGAGTTTGTGAGGATGATTTGGAAAGATGACTTTATTCAAAAGAGTGTTCTACTTTCAAATTTTGTAGGCATTATTTCAATTAAGCTCAGTACTCTATCTGGTAGTAAAAACAAGTAGACACTTTCATCATTTTCTTTTCTGGAAGAGAACACTTCATCTATTTATCAGAGTTAGGTCAAAGATATGAAATCACAAGTTCAGGTCTCCTAAATAACTCATCCTCTCTGTGTCAACTCAATATCTAGTCTAGGCAACAGTGAGGTTGCTCACTAAGTTTTTAAAAATATAATTCATTTATTTATTTTTAGTTATCAGTATTCACTTTAATAAGATTTTGAGTTTAAATTTTCTCTTCCTCCTCCTCCCACGCTACTCAAGAAGGTGCGCAATCTGATATAGGGAGAATTCATGTTAAATACAATTCATAAGTCATGATCCAAAAAAGAATTAGAAAGAATTAACAAGAAAGAAGAAACAAAACAAACAACAAAAGAACAGGGGAGAAAATAGTATGCTTCACTCTGCATTCAAACTTCAAAGTTCTTTCTTTGGATGTGGACAGCATTTTCTATCTTGAGTCTTTTGGAGTTGTCTTAGGTCCTTGCATTGCTTGGAAATTGTTTACTAATTTTTAACATTTGTGTTTTTAAAAATCTCAGAAAAATCAACTGTTTTAAACCAGACTGATGGAGAGAATATGATTTTAAAATGCTATTAACTGCCTTAAAGATTAAAAAGATATTTAGTAATGAAGAAGTAAATTAAACAGCCAAGTAGGGTTATTTATAATGTTTTATGTACCATGTAGCAAAAAATAAAAAAAAATAAAAATAAAAATAAATTGATGAGGTAATCCCAGCAGACAGTGCTGGGGAAAACTTGAGGATACTAGGACATTCCTACATCTGACTCCTGAGAACATAGTTAAACCATGACATCAGCCATCTAATTTAATAAAACTCTGAATCTAGTAAGTCTTGAATATGTTAAAGTAACTTGATGAAAAACTATCTCCAGACAGCTGGAACACTGGATATTTTAGGGAATGAGAAGCATGGGAGAAGGGAGAGACTAACTACCAGGATGGAAAAGCATTCTCAAATGGAATTGAATATCAGACCAGTGTTGGTTGAATGAAGGTTGATTTGATCAATTTGATTCTACACAAATTCGGGGAAGCAGCATAATATATATTTCAGAAACAGAACATCAGTTAGGGAAAGCCTGGGCACTACCAATGATTTGTTTAATGATGTATGGCAAGTTCACCTCTGCCTTTTTCATTTATGAGAAAGGGAACATAAAAGCTTTCTCCATATGACTCTCACAAATGTGGCTAGAATAATAATTCTATCAGTATAAAATACATAGCAGTTGTTTATTTCGTATGACTGTCCAGTAAGAGATTACCAATAAATGCCTTCTCTTTGTAGGTCTCCCCCATTAGGCAGCTCTCTCTCCCATTAGAATGTGAGTTCTTTAAGACCAAGGACCATGCTTTTGCTTTTCTTTGTATCCCCCAGGTTAGCACACCTGGCACATTATAGGTACTTGATAAAAGCTTACTGACTTTTAATTGGGACAATAGCAGAAAAAAACCTGGCTGTCATATCCCTCCTTCATATATAAGATAAGGTTTTTTCATAAGGCAGAACAATTTCATTAAAACATAAGATGGTGCTTTGTGGAAAAACAAAAAGAATAGACTTGACTCCTAGAGAGAATCTACCCATCACCTCCTGAAAAAGATCCCAAAAAGAAAACTCCCAGGAATATTATAGCCAGGTTCCAGAGTTCCCAGATCAAGAAGAAAATATTACAAGCAGCCAGGAAGAAACAATTTGAATATTGTGGAAACACAATCAGGATAACACAGGATCTGGCAGCTTCTACACTGAGGGATTGAAGGCTTGGAATATGATATTCCAGAGGTCAAAGGAGCTGGGATTAAAACCAAGAATCACCTACCCAGCAAAACTGAGTATCATGTTTCAGGGGAAAATATGGTTATTCAGTGGAATAGAGGATTTTTAAGCATTCTTGATGAAAAAAGCAGAGTTGAATATAAAATTTGACATTCAGATACAAGAAGCAAGAGATGCTTGAGAAGGTAAACAGGGAAAAGAAATCATAAGGAACTTATCAAAGTTGAACTATTTACATTCCTACATGGAAAAACAATAATTGTAACTTATGAAACTTTTCTCAGTATGAGAATAGTTGAAGGGAATAGAAATGTGTGTGTGTGTGTGTGTATACACACACACACACACACACATATATGTATATATACGTAT
Organism: Gymnobelideus leadbeateri; assembly: GCA_011680675.1. NCBI lineage: Eukaryota > Metazoa > Chordata > Mammalia > Diprotodontia > Petauridae > Gymnobelideus > Gymnobelideus leadbeateri. Next base: position 98,085 of record WOXC01012107.1, on the reverse strand, counting down.
ACATACATATATATGTCATTTGAGCATATGAATACATATGTGAGTATGTGTATATATGTGTACAGGTATACATAGATAGAGGGCACAGGACCAATTTAATAGGAAGGGATGATACTTAAAAGATGAAATTAAGAGGTGAGAGAGGAAAATAATGAGAGGAGATGGGGAGAGACAGAATGGGGTAAAACTATCTCATATAGAAGAGGCAAAGGAAAATGGTTACAATGGAGGGGAAGAACAGGAAGGCAAAAGGGTCAACCTTATTCTCACTGAATTTGGCTTAGGGAGGGAATGACATATACACTAAATAGGGTATCTTGCCCTACAGGAGAGTAGGGGGGAAGGGGATAAGAAGGGGGATGATGGAAGGGAGGGCTGGCTGGGAGAGAGGTAAGTTGGAAGCATCCACTTTTGAAAAGGGATGGGATCAAAGTAGAGAACAGAACAAGTGGGAGGTGGGATAGGAGAGAGGGAAATATAGTCAGTCTTTTACAATATATCCACTATGGAAATGTTTTGCATAGCTACACATGTACAACCTATATTGAATTGCTTATTTTCCCAGTAAGGGTGGGTGACAAGGGAGGAAGGGAATGAATCTGGAATTCAAATTTTAAAATCAAATGTTTAAATATATATATATATTATTATTAATATTATTTTACATGTAACTGGGAAATAAGATATACAGGCACTGGGGCACATAGATCCACTGTGCCCTACTGGAAAGTTGGAGGGGATATGGGAGAGAGCAGATTGGAGGAGGGGATATCCAGTGGGATAGCTATTTTGGGGTGATGGGTAGGGGAAAAACAGGGAGAAAATTTGTAACTCAAAATCTTGTGGAAATGAATGAAGTAAACTAGAAGTTAATAAAGAATTTGATAAAGTAAAAAAAAAGAAAGAAAAATTTTTTCTTGGAAAGACTTACAAAAACTGATGCAAAATGAAGTAAGAAGAATCAGCAGACCATTATACATAGTAACAGCAATATTATATGATGATCTTATCATCATATAATATTGAATGTGAATGACTTAGCTATTTTCAGCAAGACAATGATCCAGACAATTTCAAGGGATGCATGAGGAAAAAAAGCTTTCTACCTCAGAGAATATATAGTAGGCACTTTAAAAAATCCTTTTTGATTAAAAACTAGTCAACATGAGTTTGTCCATTACAAAATTTATTAAGAAAAATGGGTGTGAACAAAGGAACTAGATTCATATGTCACAAACATAAGTTCCTCATTCTCTGTAATGATAAAGGTTTTATAATTTTTTAAGATTCAAGATTATTTTAAGTATAATTTGTGATTAGAAGAATAAATAGCCAGATTAAATTTAAACAAAGATCATTTGAATTTCACACTATCTTCTGTGGGACAAAAAGGGATGGGAGCTCAAATAAAATCTAAGTCACCAACTCAATTAGGATTTAGTATTTATTTTAATAATATTTGTTGAGTGCAAGGTACTATGACTATGCTAGTTGTTGTGGGCCATACAAAGAAGAATAAAAATTAAGTCCTTGCTCTCACAAAGCTTATAGTCTAGTAAAAGATACGAGCCATGTATATAACAACATAATTAGTTCTTCGTCAAAAGCCTTTTGCAATTCCACAAATAAAAGATTTTCACAAAGATCTTATTACTACCTCCTGCATTCTTCCTCTCATTCAAAAAGTAAAAATATTAGTTTTATAATTACTCACCCAATGAGAGCCACCATCTGTTCTACTATGTGTTTGCTGAAAGTTATTATAACGAAGAGTTTCTGTAAGAAAGAAAACTTTGATCAATGGAATATTTACTCTATCAAAAGACTCGTATGATAACTCCCAATGCTTTGTGTTAGTACTACTGAAAGGCAAGAATCCTCCCAAGGACTTTTTCCAACTTTAAAAATAACATAACAGGCAAAAATAAATATAGTCAAGTGCTATCTATCTATGATTTTTCATTTTACTTTTAATATGTCTACATTCTAAGAAATTTTTTCCAGGCATAATGCTAGGAAACTTCTTTCCAAGCCACATCGAGCTTATAACCATATCTGCATGGGAAAACATGAGTCATTAAACTAAAGACTGGAAAGAGTTTTTGCTGGACCCTTCAGAATTATTTTGATGTATTCCTTGAATGAAACGTATCATTAAACCAGTGTTCTCCAAAGTGGAAAACTTGCACCCCTAGTGGGCCATGGCATGACTCTTAATTAATGGACAGGAATATGGGTGACATCTCACCCCTCCCCACAAAACTCTACTTGCTCCCTTTACTTATTATCATCCAACATTCCCTCACTCCAACCCCTCCTGCTGCTAGCCTCCCATGGCTGTGCAAACTCCCCATCTCTGACTCGTCTAATCTTAAGAGATGACCCTTAAGAACAGCCACAACCTGACCATGATGGTACACCCACACTAAAAGCAGTTAAATTTCCCTTGTCCCTAGTGTACCCATATCCTGTCCCCCAAGGTAACCTCCTGGCACCCCTCAGTGGACTTTGTGCTCTTGCACATTGACCCCTGAGTAAAAGCTCTGCCTCCCATTTTGTTTTAAATGGGATTAAAAGTGAGTCACACAGGAAGAGGATGCATGGATAGGTTGTGATCTACACTGTAGATATTACATTTTCTTCCCTCAAACCTGCACCCCTCTAATTCTTCCTATTTCTGTTAAGGGTACCATTATCCCTTCAGTCACTAAGATTCACAACCTCTTTAACTTCTCACTCTCCCTTACTACACACATCTAATCATCTGATAATTCTCATCCATTTTACCTTCATAACATATCTCATATTTATTTCCTTCTCTCCAATTATTCATCATAACTCTCACTCAGACCTTTTATCACCTTTCACCTGGACTATTCACTATAAGAGCCTAATTTGTCTCTGTCTCAAGTCTGTTACCACTCTAATCCCTGCTGTACCTCCCTGCCAAAACGACATTTCTAAAGCACAATTCTGACTACTATTATCACTCCTCTGTTCAAACTCTAGGGACTCTCTATTGACTTTAGGAGAAAAGATAGCCTAATTCACCATCACAAACACTTGGGCCCAAAAGTCATGAGGTATGAGACTGGTTTTTATTTAGCCTGAAAGAACATACAAAGAACTAATATCCAAACAGTGAGGTGAACTCTTCTTCCCTTTGTGCAGCTCTGCCTTACTTAAATCCAATTCACAAGCAAGTCATCACATTGTGATGTCTTTGAGAATGAAGGATGAACAACAACAACAATAACACTTCATCTTACTTTAACTTCTGTTCTGTGTAAGTTTTATAATTTATAATTACGAGTACAGTAGTGTATATGTACATGTATCCGTGTGTGCATATTATATATACACATACAACCATAAATACACAAATATTTGTGAATAAGTAAATATACATATATTGCATATATGCATATTTTGCATATATGTATATAATGTATACATATTGTATATATGTATATGCTCAGAAAAGTTTGAAGCCTATTCCATTAAATGACTAGACACAAGGTACTAAATGGTTCACCTCTGAAATACCAACTTGTTGCAGGATATCCAGGTTATGGATGTAATCTAAATGCCTTGATAAGTTATACAAATCCAATCCAGGGTCTTTACAATACTAGACTGGAGTACTGGTCTCTGTGGTTAAGGAAATTTTCAGAAAATCACTAACAGGTACCCCAGGATGTCTAGACTCATACCCTAAACCAGTTTGGACTCATGAGTATATAAAAGTCATTCTTCTAAGGTGTGTGATGTGGACCATAGGGAATGTCTGCTACTTGTTACATGTGGCAAGGGGATGTATACAAAGCTGAAATGATATATTATTAGGTCATTTAGTGGAATTAGTCCTGGTTTGGGGAATACTGAATTTTTAATGGTAGGTGTCTTCCTACAAGTATTCCCTATGGTCCACATCACATACCTTAGACCTAATGACAGTAATCCTATATTTCTACCTTATACTCCTAGTATATGCTAAAATAATAAAAGTGGGTGATACTGAGTTTAAATAAGCTTGCCAACTATTAAAAAAACAAAACAAAACCAAAATCCTTGCAAATCTGTAAAAAATGCTTCACTAGCTTGTCCAAGCATGACTTTTTATCTTCCCAGTAGAAATCATTCACTCCCTATCAGAGATTATTTTTAAGAATGGGTTAGCATATACTTATTACATAGAAAAAACAATTAGTATAATAACATAGGCTTAAAATCTGTCCTAGAACTGAATAAGAAACTATATCCACATAAACCATGAAACTCCCTTTACCAATGGAAATTAGCACCTGTCTAGCAATCTATAGTCTTAAAGAACTGCTTGGGACACTAAGATTAAGTGGATAGTTCTATAGCTGACTTTGGAATGAGTATTGTACAAGAAAATAAAATTATGCTAAAGAATGAAATGACTATATTCTGGGGTTTAGGTGAGTACATCAAAATCATAAAAAGATACTTAACTACACATCTATGTGCTCTGATTATTATGCAAAAATACCAGACAATTACTGGAAAGATGATGATTTTTATAAACTAGCTGGTGATATTACAAAAAAACAAGGAAATTAGGGCTGAATGAAGATCATTTATGTGAAAAAGCATTAACAGAGACTTTCTGGTACATTAAAAGCCAGCTAAATAGAGTTATAAATCTACTAATAAACAAACTTAATGGTCTTGCTATTCAATTTTACTATCACAAGTCTATTCTACCATCATTCCTAAACATTCAAAATATAGTGAGATAACTAGTTTATTGCACAATTTCATCTCTCAAATATAACAAAGTATTTTCTCTTTCTTTATAGCAGTCTGAAAATACATTGTGTTGGGTATGACAAAACTATGTTTCAGAGAGGGAACATGTGTCCCCCAGAGTCTCTCAGGTTTCAGATACAAGTGAGGTTACTACAAAATAAACAAAAGGCAAAAAAACACCCAAAACAGCTACACTCAACCACATAAAAGTACACATAGCACATAGGAAAGGGAGTGGGGTGGGGGAGAAAGAAGGAGCAGAAGGTGCCAAACTAATGGGAGCTAACAGGTCAGCAAACTGCTGAGCAAGAAGCAGTCTTGAAAGGTTCTTAGTGAACTGCTAATTAAGTCAAAGTCCTTATTCTGACTACCGACTAGGAGAAAGTCAATGGCTGTCCTCAAGGGTCCATTGAACAAGCAGAGAACAGAAAGGAAAGAGGCATCCTTCCCTGGCATGGAATAGCTAAGTCAACTGGTATTTTTTAGGAGAGGGATAACAGCTGGCAAAAGGCATCAATGGAAATTGCTTAATGCATATATGAGAAAGTTTTCTTAATTTAAGCTATGGAAAAATATAAAGAATAAGAGGAAAAATATGAATAGGTAGATTGCTTGAACACCAAACGTTTTTTTGTGTATTTCTTTTAGTATTTAAATAATGGTTAAAGATGTTTATAATACCAACTAAAATTGCTTACCAAGTACTGAGAAATGTTTGTTGCCTAAGCTACATCTGGATGTACATCAAGTTACATGCCTTTATAGAGTATGTAACTATGATACAATGGAACATAACAAACATATCCTATCTGCCTTAATGTAGGAGAAAAACTAAAAAGATTCTTTCCCTTAAGTGACAAATTGCTATTAGGCTTTTGCCCATATGGGTAAATAAATGCTTCTCTTGTAATAATCCTAAATCAACTAACTGAATAAATGTATGCTTTTAGATTTCATTGATTCTACCAGTTGGTAGAAAAAAGGTTCAAAAAGTGTTTAGCAGGACAAAGCTGAGCTAAGGAAATGTGTGTTATGGAGGAAAGGTGTTACTTAGAAATAACGATGTTACTGTTGCTATCCAAGAGGTTTAAAACTAATCTCTTTCTTTTCCTTGATAGGAAGATGGGGGGGAAGGGGAAAAGTATCAAATATCAAGAAGTAAATCTTATGTTATCTAAGAGAATGCTTCAAAATTGAACTTAAAAATATAGTAAAAGGTCCTCTTTTCAGGAGATCCTCCTGATCCTTAATTTCTGCTATTTAATTTAGCACTATTTTAAGTATTTGTTTACCATGCTACCACTAAGAGTTTAAAAATACTTTGGCTTAAATATTAAAATGACAAATCTTATTTATAACATATTTTGCTTTTCATAATAACGTTCTGTTATAATGTGTATTGAAATTCCTACTAAGCAACCAATAATTTAATGTTTTTATCATTATTTTTACTCTATAATGTGCAACAGAAATTTTTTGTAGTTAATATTTTCCATAAAAAAACAGCAATGTCCTTGGAATTCGGGGTGTCTAAAGATACAATGGGGAAAATGACAGATACATGAAATAAACCAATGTCTTATATTAAAAACTATGACCAGAACTGGACAAACAGAAGCAACTTTAGTCACTAGTATTTCTCTAAGAATAAAATGTCAAGCAGCAATAGGGAAACCAGGGACAGAAGAACATTTGTAAATTATTGAGAAATCACATCAGAACAGAGATAAGTCCTTACTGTTCTTGACTTTCCTTCAAAAACATGTCCTGTGGTTACAAGCCCCTCCTCCTTTACAAGAAACTCCCTGTTAATTTCATTTTATATCAATACTCTTTTAATTGCTAAATCCAATTGCCTTTCTCAGTCCTTATTCTCCTTGATATCTTTCAGGCCAAATGCTAGTTAACAGCAAATCTAAGTTTAGAATTTGAAGAAGTTGAAAAAACTATGATAAATCAAACAAATAATAGTTTTAAAAGAATCTTTTACTAAATATAAACAAGATTATACTGGTATAGCACTTTAAATCCTAGGTTGGGGGACATACCCAGATCAGTCCAAGAGAATATCAAAGAGCTCCTCTCCCTTCTAGATATCAATTTATATGATTTTCTCTTAAAGCCAGGCTTAAGACATTTATCTGAAACTCCTTTTCAAGTACCCTGAGATGGTGTGTGATATCTAAAGAACAGCAAAAAGGGCAGTGTCACTGTATTTTAGAAGCAATGGAAGGGAGTAAAGTATATGAAAAGCAGAAAGATAGAAAGGAGACTGGTCACGAATGGCTTTACAGAGCATTTATATTTCATCCTGAAGGTAACAGGGAGTCACTAGAGTTCACCCAATAGGGGGAGTGAAATATGGTCAGATACGTGCTTGAGGAAAACCACTGGCAGCTGAGTGCAGGACAGACTGCAGTGGGAAGAGAATTGAGAAAGGGAGACTAATCATCAGACTATTGGAACTGTTAGGTATAAGGTGATAAGGGCCTGCACCAGGGTGTGTGAGTAGAGAAGAAACCTATATTAGATATGTTGTTAAGGTAGAAATGACAAGATTCAGCAACAGACTGAAAATGAGGGGTATGAGTGGGGTTGGGTGTCTTGGAGGATGGTTGTGCCTTTGACAGTAATGGGAAGTATGATTAGGGGAAATGTCGCAACCTGAAAATTGAGGGTCTGGAGTCAGGAAGATGTGAGTTCAAATCTGGCTTCAGACACTTACTAACTATGTAACACTGGGCAAGTCATTTAAACTCTGCTTCTATTTCTTCAACTATAAAAATGGGGATAAAACTACCGTCTGACTCACAGAGTTGTTATGAAGATGAACGGTGTCTGACACATAGGAGGTGCCGTATAAATGTTTATTCCCTTTCTCAGAGGAACACAGAAGAGAATATATAGTTGAAGAGGATGATTAGCTGTATCAAAGGTTGCAGAGGATTGAGAGCCATGAAATTTGGTAATTAAGAGATGACTGGTAACACTGAAGAGAGTAGTTTCAAGCTGATGATGAGGTCAGTAGAAGAACCCAAATAACTCAAGGCAAGATCACAAAGGGCCAACAACCCCACTCAAAAGTACAGTAGAAGGGGAGAAGCCCAGAACTGGCACAAAGCCCAAATTCAGCAACTAAAACTAAAGAGATGAATAAACCAAGAAAACCCCTAATCAGTATAAAAAATTATTGTAGCTCTAGAGATCTCTAAAAGGGAATAAGCTCTGCAACAACTACAAATAGAGAGTCCAAGGGAAAAAATATATTTTCCACAAAGACTGTTAATTCCTAAGAAAAATAAAACATGATACAAAAAATGAAATAAAAGTTCTGGTGGAAGTAACTGGAAGGAGAATAAAGAGAAAGTGTTAAACCATACCCAAGTAACAGATTCCCTGAAAATGAGAATGGACAAAACAGAAGTCAGTCATTCCATGAGACAGTAAAAAATATTAAAACAAAATCAAAAGATGGAGAAAAAAAAAAGAAAATATATTTAATATAAAAAATGACCTGGAAAAGAAGTCAAGTGGTAATTTAGGAATCACTGAACTTCCTGAAAAACATGATTAAAAAAAAAAATCCTGTATTCTAAGATCATAAATCAAACTGCCTGGATTTGATTGAATCAAGAAAGAAAAATGAAAAGAAGAAATCCACCAATTACTTCCTCAAGAAAACCTTAAAATAAAGGACCCTGGAATGTTTATAGCAAAAATTCTGAGCTCCCATGTCAAAGAAAAAAATACTTAAACATCCAAAAATGAGTAATTCATGGACCAAAGACCACAGTCAATACCAAACAAGACTTGGCAGCTTCTACTAAAAGCAAGAAATCCTGGAATATAAAATTCCAAAAGGAAAAAAGATAAAGGTTTACAACCAAAATAACTTAGGTTGCAAAGCTAGGTATAAACATATTGGAGAAAAAAATGGTGCTTTAATGGACCACTGAACTTTCAAACATTTCTGATGAAAAGACCAGAGTCAGTCAATCAAGAAACACTAATTGTCTACTATGTGGCAGGCAGTATGCTAAGCACTGAAGATGCCAAAAAAGGTAAACAAACAAAACAAAACAAAACACTCTCTGCTCTCAAGAGAAATTAGTCTAATGGAGGAGACAACATGCAAATATATACTAACAAGCTATATAAAGGAAAAATAGGAAATCATAAAAAGGGGGAAGGCACTAGAATTAAGAGGGATTGGGAAAGGCTTCTTGTAGAAAATTGATTTTTAGGGGCGTCTAGGTGGCTCAGTGAATAGAGAACCAGCCTTGGAGTCAGGAGGACCTGAGTTCAAATTGGGCCTCAGACACTTAACACAAACTAGCCATGTGACCTTGGGCAAGTCATTTAACCCCAATTGCCCTATCTTCCCCCCTCCAAAAAGCAAAAGGAAAAATCTAAAAAAAAAAAATTGATTTTTAGCTTGAGAGCTAAAGGAAGCTAAAGAAGGCAGTAGGATGAGATGGATGAAGAAGAGCATTCTAGGAATGATAGACAGCCAGAGAAAATGCTCAGAGACAAGAGACTGGAGTATCTTGTTTCAGGATGACCAGGGGGCCAGTGTCACTGGACCAAAAAATATATGCAGAGGACTAAGGTGTAAGAAGATTGGAAAGATAGGAGAAAGATTAGGTTGTGAAGGGCTCTGAACACCAGATGATTTTAGGTAGAACTTTATTTTTTTTGCTTTTTGGAGTGGGGAAGGCAGGGCAATTGAGGTTAAGTGACTTGCCCAAGGTCACATGGCTACTAAGTGTTAAGTGTCTGAGGTGAGGTTTGAATCCAGGTCCTCCTGACTCCAGGGCTGGTGCTCTATTTACTAAGCCACCTAGCTGCCCCTAGGTAGAAATTTAGCTGAGACTTTAAGGAAGGGATGCCAAACATGTGTAGGGACTGAAATATCTGAGCAACTAGAAGCAGCTGTATGATGATGTAGTGCTAACATATTCACAGAGGGAGAAGAAACAAGTGTTCCTTCAGAACCTTAATGTTTTTGTAAAGTTACTAAGGGAGTTTAAAAAGTAGGGGAGAGAGGCAAATTTAGAACTCAAAATCTTATAAAAGTGAGTGTTAAAAACTAAAAATAAATTAATTTAAAAGAAAAGAAAAAAACAACAGAGGCCTTGAGGGAAGGGGCAGATTGGTTCTTTTAGGAGGCTTTGTGGAGAGGAAAGAGAAGGAAGAATAAAAGGAAAACAGTAGTGTGGAAAGGGTTGGGACCTGCTATTTCTCATATTGGGGTAGGTAAGAGGAGTATATATATACATGGAGAAAAGGGTAAGGGAAGGGGACATCAGATGAACCTCTTGCTTAATTTTTTTTTTTATTTGGGGGGTGGGAGGGGGAATGCAAGGCAACTGGAGTTAAGTGACTTGCCCAAGATCACACAGCTAGTAAGTGTTAAGTGTCTGAGGCTGCATTTGAACTCAGGTCTTCCTGACTCCAGGGCCCGTGCTCTTGCTCTATTCACTGTGCCACCTAACTTTATTCTTATTTAAAACAAAGAAGAGATAAATGTACAGTTTGTTATAGAAATACAACAAACTCTAGGTGAAGGGTGGGGAAGAGGGAGGATGACTCTTAGGTAGGAAGTTGCTTTGTAAGCACCTTCCTGATCTTGAAGGGTAGATTAAAAGGAAAAAAAAGAACTGTAATTAAAGGGGTGGGGATGGCACCCATCACTTGGATGGCTAAATTGTGGAATTTGAATATAATTGAATATTATTTTGTCATAAGAAATGACAAAAAAATACAACTTCTGAAAATCCTGGGTAGTATGAACTTCAGCAGAATTAAGAGATCAATTTATACAAGAACAATGAACTCAGATTAAAGGAGTAAACAAATCATGTTTCCAGACTATGTACTACATACATACTACAGACATATGTACTACACCCACTTCCTTACAAACACTCAACGTACAGTAAGAGACATAAATTTTTAACATGGTCACTGTTAATATAGTTTGCTTGACTATGCCTATTTGTTACAAAGTGTTATTTTTTTTTCTTGCTTTCAGTTTTTTTAATGGAAGGGAATTTTGATGAAGATAGGAGAACTATCAATAATGATGCCAAAAAAGAAGGCCAATGAAACATTTTTTTTAAGGGCACAGGACAATTCTAAAAATAATTTATGGAAATTATTACATACTTAAAAAAAAGCAAATAGTGTGAATTAGATTCATATTTTCTCATGTGATTCTCTTTTCTGCTGCATATGTAAAAATGTTCTTTTTTGATATTTAAATCCAGAACAAAAAATTAATTTTCTTGTTTATCTCTATTGATATTGTGAGTTTTTACTTTTACTCTGTCTGACAGCATAATTAAAACTCATGCTTGGGGTGGGGGGGGGACTTAATAAGTGCTTATTGATTGACCTGTTGCATAAATTTTGTTCGGTCTCTCATTTTGATTCTATGCACATGTTTGCCTGTTAGATGTGTTTTCTGTCAGCAATAGTTTTGGAATTGTGTTTTTCATTCATTTTGTCACTCTCATTTTAAAGTTATGAGTTAGGTTTACGTTTTCCTTTATTTGTATTTCTTGCACTGCTTTTCAAAAAAAGATTATTTTAATCCCCTTTCTCTTTGAAGTCAATACCTTATCACTAGGATTAGTGTTGCTTAAACTACTTTAATACAACCCTATTTCCACAAGCCCTCTTTCCCATCTGAGCCCCCACTCCTGTTCCCCTAGTTTGTGATTTTATTTAACGAACATTTCTTTTTCTATGATTATTTAAATATCTATTTCTTTCCCCTTTCCCTGTCCCCCTCAGGTAAGTGGTGGTTAGTCCAAAACCCCCTTCCTCTTTACCCTCCCAACTCTTTTTTGGACAGTGGACTTTTTCTGTGACTTTGTTCTGAAGACAATTTCTTGGCTTTGTTCTCTTTTCTTCTTCTCTGATTGTAGTCTATCTCCTCATTTATAACCTCTTCTGTGTTTCTCATGGAGTTTAACTTTCTAACGTATCACACTGAAGCTATCTTCTAACCAATCTCTAAGTTATGACTTTATAGATCTTGCGCCATGATATCTTTTTTTATGTTGTGTACCTCTCTTTGGAAGTTTCAGTTCATGTGGGAAGTAACATAGATGAAGCAGTGACCCATGGGAGAAATTAACCTGTGTCCCAGTGCAATTTAATTCTATTCCCTGCCCTCCCCAGGATGGTTTGCCTTTCCATCAACTATGCCATCTCATTTCTGTGTCCAATATGGGTAACAGCTGCCTCTAGCAGCTAATCTTTATTTCCCTTTCTCTCAGGACAGGATGTTATACTCTATGATGGCAAAATACTCAGAAGAGATGGTCTCCTGATATAATTCCCTCCCGGTTAAAGTCATAACAAAGTCCCCCATCTTCCATCAGCTCTTCTCCCACTGGAGTGTTCTTTAGTGGTACCCCGCTCCTCCTCCTTGTTAGCAGGTTAAAACATTCCCCCAGTTTAAATCTCTTCCTTTTTTGGTCTCTTCTATTCTCCCATAGATTTTCTTCTTTCTGAGAGACCACAGGGGTAGTAATACCTCTTCTCTTCACCCCTGGACTTAATAAGGCTATAACATAAAGCACCATGAGGTTTCTTTCCAATATGAATGTTTTCATGGGCAGTAAGGCGTGAACACTGAATGAAGGCCTTCCCATATTCACTACATGTAAAAGGCTTCTCACCAATCTGAATCTTCTCATGGTAAATAAGCTTTGAGTTCTTACTAAAGGCCTCCTCTCACTGACTACATATGGGGCTTCCATCCTAAGTTGGGATGAATTCCCAACTTATCTATCAAGCCTTATTTCATACTATCAGCCCTCACCAAAAATAAATAACTAAATAACTAAATAAATCCCACATAATCTAGATCAATGGTGTCAAACTCGATAGAAAGGGTTCCTTGTGGATTGCATATTGACTTAGAAAACCATAAATTAACATTATCTATGTCTTATTGCATTTTTATTTTGTTAAATATTTTCCAATTACAGTTTAATCTGGTTCAAGCTACATTCAGGAATGTCATGGGCAATGTATGGCCCAGCTGAGTTTGACACCTCTGATCTAGATAACCAGTTCCATCTTAAACTCAACATTCCCTCTTATCTACGTGTATTTTTCAGAAACCACGCCCCAGGTCTGGAATGTACTTCATAATCATTTCTGTCTTTTAGTATTTATATCTTCCTTCAAGATTCAGTTCAGGTACCACTTCTCTAAGTCCTTCCTTTAACCTCCCCATTGTTAATGGCTCTTTAACTCATCAAATTACCTTTATTTACAATGTATGTCCTGAATCCCTAAGCAAAAGCTCCTTAAGGTCTGGACATTTTTTATTTTTGCCTTTATATTCCAGAGCCTTGAATGGAGTAAATACTTGCAGTCATTACTATTATCTCCTTATTCCCCTCCACTCTCAGTTTATATCCAGTGTCCTGTCTTTTTTTGTTGCTGGAGTTATTCCTTCACCTTAACACCACCCCCCACTTTTATTTCTAACTTCATTTTAATAGTAGCTCTAGGCACAAGTAGATTCTCACTTCTCTAACCACAGCCCACATCTTCTAGGCTGACTGGTAGCTGCTTCTTCCCCATTCTCCCCAACACTAACATCTGGCTGGCTTTCAGTACAGGATTTTGGTACCATGGCAGGAAATGCCAAGTACAGTATATGTAAGAAAATGAATGTCACTAAAAGAAAATAATAGTCTTTCAGTATATGTCTTGTAAAGTTGAACCCTAACATAACATTCATGGCCCTCAGTGGAACATTTCCAAATTGCTAAAAATTGTAGATAGATGACTTTGATTTAATCACTAAGATATGGAGTGGTATTAGGGATTGGGGTTTGAACTAGGGGAAAAATAATTTGAGGAACCAATTTTTCAAATGAGGGAAACCTTCCAGATATTTACTTTCCTTTAGAGTACCTTAAAATTCCTAAGAAAACTATTGGGGTTTTTTTTGTTTGTTTGTTTGTTTTTTAAGCAATTGGGGTTAAGTAACTTGCTCAAGGTTACACGGCTAGTCATTATTTGTGTGTGGGTGCTCATTTTCTGAGGCCAGTTTCGATCCCGGGTCATCCCAACTCCGAGGCCGGCGCTCTTACTCACTGCGCCACCTAGCCGCCCCTAAGAAAACTATTGTTGAACAGAAGATATAATACTAGCTCACTATAAGAGACTGGGGGAAATACATTTTAGGTTTCTGTTTGGTCTTATGGATTAAGAGACAATATACTTACCTGGATGTGCATCTTAACTATTGCTTTCCCAATAAGGGTTGCACCAAAGAAGGTCCAAAAGGGAACAAGGAAATGTCCACATGTTATTCCTGCCAGATCAAACAGAGGGTTTGGAATCTAAGAAGGAAGAATGGGAAAAAAATGATAAAAGTAAAAAGCCCACTCAACTAAAATAACCAAACAAACATGCATTGATTATTGGTATATGTCTTTATACTTTAAAATTGGTTCCATTTAATTCCCCACTTCCAAAATGACTTCTAAAATGGGAAATTAGCTGTTTTTTGTATTATAACTGTGCTATCTCTGCTGCGTATCCATCTAGTACTTTATCTTAACTTGTTACAGTTGGTTATCCACTTCATCAGACTGGCAGTGCATAAAGCCATGAGATCCCTAGCAATCCATTTCCATTTTACTGGTATTTGGTAATTCATTGGCTTAATGTTACTTTAAAGGTATAAATTCAATGAACAATAATAAGATAAGATTCTAAAAAATATTTCTATAATGGCTTGAATACTAATATCTAATTTAGCCCCAAGCAAGAATATGACTTGGCAGGTATTTAATATTTTTTTCCCACTTCAAAACTGCTTGTTATTCATTTCTGAGACTGTTAAGACCTTATGGTTACAGGATATACTTTAAAATACTCTCAAGTATGATAATACAGCCCACAATCCCAGATATACCTTGAATAGACAGTTCCAAGAAAGACTGATCACATGTAATACCTTTCCCAAATATCCCCAAATTTCAGGAATGCTAAAAGATGTTATTATTTCAGAATGAACAGAAACCAGTTTCTGACCACTCCATTTTCTTCCCATTTGCTCTGTTTAGTTGGGATTAACCACTGGAGAGTTGATGAAATTAAGTAATTCTCTTCTAAAATATAGGCAGAACATAGTCTATTGGCTTAAAAAGATGTCTGGACAGGTGTTTTCAAACATAAAGTACAACTACACTATAATTTGGGTATTATTTTTATTAATGCTAAAATTTAAAAAGCATTTTTCTTCTCTTTCAACCCTCAATACTTCACACCAATGCATGAGAATCAGAGCCACTGACTATTTGACATGGAAAAGGCATCAGATTTTATCTAATACACTTCTTTTCATCTGACAAGAGGAAACTGAGGTCTAAAAATGTTCAATGACTTTACCAAAGCTCTTATGGCTAGATAAGTGGCAGAGTGCATAAGAATGTAGGTCTCATTACCCCTAAATTCATCTTATTCCCACTCTACTACATTCCCTTTGAAAAATGTACATTTTTCCTACTGCCAGTTCCTTCTTCATTTTGTGAACTAAAATGAATTTTTAAGATAAGATTTTCAAAAATAAAAAAGGGTCATAACTGTAATTCCACAATATTTACATGTAGTCAACAAGGGGTCTCTCTCTGCTTTGGGTGAGAAGCTATGGTCAAATAATTACATTTCTGGACATATATGCTATCTATTCTCTTTGTAATTTAGTAACTAAAAAATATAAAAGAAAATTAGATTTTAGAAAACCTATGAAGTAATATGTGAACCTTTAGGGCTTTTATTTCTATTGATTTAGGTGTTAAAGACCTAAGTAATTAGCAGAACTCACTTTTATTTGAAACTCTATACGTGGACATCTTCTTTAATTTGGGGAAGCATGGAATTCCTGATACTCAAAAAGTAGAAACATCACATTTTACTAAGGACTTAATATATGTACCAGGCTCAGTTCTAGACATTGGTGATATAACAACAAAAGTTAAAAGTCCTTATTCTTAAGTTTGAAATTAAGGGAGAGGAGACAACATGTAAACATAAAGATTTATATAAAATGGATACAAGGCAATTTGTGAAGAAAGATAGTATTTGAGCTGAGCCTTGAAGGATGCTGTGGATTTGAAAAGGCAGAGGGCATGAAGAAGTAGATTCTAGGCATAGGAGATGAGAGATGAAAGACTGGTGTCAGGAATAAGCCATCATTCTGTGTTACATGCTATCTCATCTGAGGTTCTAAAACCTTCATGACTAGTTTAGAAAGTTAATTTTACTGGTTCGTAGCAATTAGGCAGCATTACTAGTTTACTATTAGTTAATTAGCTACAAGTATTGCAAAAGACTATATTAACAAAAAGAAAAATTTTAGGAAGCTAAAACAAAACAGCACAAACTGTAGCCATTTTCTTAGTTAGCCTTACTAATGAAAATAGGCCAGACTTTGAAAATAAGATGGCAACTATTTATAAAAATGAATTAGTAAAGTAGAGGGTACAATTTCAAGGCTCTAATTTGTGGAATTTCTTAAAATCTATAAATTTGCTTAAGTAACTGATAAACACAAGTCTGTTTATGCATTAACAAAAGGATATTCTTTCATTTGTTATTTAGTGTACTTTTATAAACTAGCTAATTCATAAGCTCTCAAGCCATGATAAAGAAGCACTGATCAAGAGCTGGAAATTGGATTGAGTGCCGAGAGATTTAATAACCTCTGCCTCTCTTTTCTAATAGAGGACCAAATTTCTCTCTCCTTAACCTAGTGATACATGGAAGAAGAAGAAAGATAAGTAAGGCAGGGAAAAGTATAGTAAACACAGATGAGGTCAATCAAAACTGTAGTGAGCTCACTGATATTACAGCAACTTTCTGCAAGGCTGATAATTTAAAAGAATATTGGGGATCAAATGAACTAAATGAATGCCTGCCCCTTCACTAACTGTTGGGTCAAGTGCATATATTTGTTTTCATGACTGTAAAAGTACCTAGTTGAATGTACCTAGTTGTAAAATGTACCTAGTTGTAAAATGTACCTAGTTGAATCTGTCAGTCAAAAAAGATATATTTAAGCCATTAGTTAAATTGTACACGATAACTTTGTTTGCAGTGGGCAAAAGTCTTTCTCAATGACAGGCATTCCTAACAGTTTAGACAGTAACTAACCACCTAAAACAAGTTTCATGGTGTCCATCTAGTTTTACCATGGAACTAACTAATTCTTAGAAAATGGGCATAAAGAATCTATCCATATAACTCCATGGAAAGTACAAAGCTGTAACTACTTGGTTAAAGGAAAGTTATTATAAATTTTTCATAGGGAAGATGGAGTTTGACTTTTTTACTCTCAATGAGGAAAAGCTATTTAAGTCTGAATTCATCATTGTGTGATGGAATGAATAAAAGTCAATAAACAAGACATCCTCTCACCCCATAGAAAATAGCTCATTGCAAGATGAATGATTAACTAAGGCAGAATTGGAGGCATAAAGAAAAGTTATTTCTGTTCATTTTGTAATTTATCTTTAAAGGTAAATAAAATCAAAACACAAACTCCCATTTATCAAAATTTCTAATTTTTAATAAAATTCACTTACTGATGCACAGGCCAAAATTCCAAAGAATCCAACCTTCTGTACCATGTTCTGAACTGCTAACTTAGCCCGAGATGCAAAGTCCTAGAAAAAAAAATTTTTAAGATTAACGTATAATATGAAAAAATATTCTTTTTTGAGTATACTATATCATCTTATAATATTAATATATTATATTAATGTATAATATGAGGAAATATTATTTTTCGAGTACACTAAATCATCTTATAACATCAGAATACACCATGTCAGGAAATACTGGCTTTCAACTCTGAAGCTAAGCAAAGTTATTTGGACAGAGAGAAAGATCTGATGAAACCTTTAAGATTCAAGATTGACAAAAGGACTTCAGGTCACAGTTTAAAGAATGGAAATGGACTTTATATAATATCAATCTTGTATACTGAACATCCATCATATTTTACATAGAAACTCTATAATGACTATGTTTTAGTATATTTTTTAAAATAAACATCAAATTGAAGATGAACTATATTTTAGAAATACAACTTGTCAGCATTTTCTGTTTCTTAACATTTCTCCTACTGGGTTCAAAATCCTATAAAGTCACTTCTGCTGATGGGTAGCAGAAATATAAATAAAAAAATCACATCAAAATCTCAAAACACTTACCATGTGGACATTTCTAGGTTTCTGTTAATCTAACTATAAAACATAATACAATTCTAATTATTCCTATCCACTGTTAAGATACCATGAAAACACCAATTTAGAAAAAGTGGGTAATATGAAGAAAAGAAATGATTGGTTAATACATACATACATACATACATACATACATACAAACACATACAAATGCTTAAAGAATCTTTTCCCCCTTGTGGTCCAATAACTTAACAAAGACTCCAATCTTATTAGGACCCAATGATCTGCATATTTCAACTGGTCTGACCAAGGAAGGCAGACAGCTAATTTAATCCCAAACCACAAGAAGCAGGATGTCTGAATCCCATCCTTCATGAACAATGCTCAGAAGAACTTACTTTAAAATTTTCAAGCTAGAATCTGATAAAGGACAGAGAAGGTCCATAAGGAAAAGTGTCTATGCAAAAAATACTAATACTAGTGTACCTACATGGAATATTTAAGGCAAAAAGCAGAGACTCAGTGATTCTCTGGGGTATGAATATGAAATTTTAAAAATTTCACAGGAAGTAAGACTTGAAATATAAAAATATTAATGAATAAAAAGTAAACTTTATGCCCATAGATTTTATGGCTTATAGGAAAGGGGTGACAAAGATTTTCTATTTCCACAGCAGAATTTGTGTTTATAAGAATAAAAGGTGATTTTTTTCTTTAAAAGGTAGATAGATATAATAGCTTATTTTTTTTCCAGGAATGTTTCTAATAAAACAAAAAAAAGCAATATTTAGGTAAGATAGAATGTTGAAAAATGTGAAAATGTTTCCAAATAAAAAAAAAACAAAAATCACCACATATACTTATGAAGCTTATATTTATAAGAGAATTTAATTAGATAACAGCTATTCTTGCTTAAAAAAACAAATTTGTAGAATTATAACAGCATTTATTTGTAAAACCAAAACCAAAAACTATTCCTTCTTCTGCTCTTTTGACAGTCAGAGAATAAAAGAGGATTCAAACTATTCTCTGAAACTGCCATTCAACAAAGAATAAATACTTTCAGGTTCCAAATTATAGCCTCCAAAAGTTAATATTAGCTTAATTCTTCAGTGTAGATTTGCCATTTGTGATTTATCTCTAAGAAAGGAAATAAATAACCTTTTTTACTAGAATAAAGAAGTCCTTTTTTTAAGTAAATGATATATACTCCACATAAAAGGTTTTATTATACTTATATTCTTTCAAAAACAACGAAATTAAAATCTAATTCTTTTAATGTCATTGTTCAGCAAATCCACAATTATAAAATAAAGTTGTGTTAAATCTGTAAGTTTCTTAAATCTATGAATTTTAAAGGACATGTATTATTTAAAAATATTATTCTGAAATTAAACAAAGAAGTTGTCACAAAAGGGTTCAAAAGAATATATGAATATATATATATACACACACATATATAGTATTGAATAACTAAGGGGGCAAAGATAATTTCCTCTGACACTTCCCAGTTCAAGGTAAAAACTTTATTAAAAAGTTTCAGTGGAACACTTGAATATCTTAAAGAGAAAAGTGTTTTTTAAAAGAACTTCTACAAATAAGAAAAAGTTTTCTCTTACCATACTTTTAAAAAATTCATATTTTAGGCTTGTCAATCTATACTAGTATTTCCTAGAATAGCTGCTATTTATTCTGATTTGAATTATTGACAAAAAAAGAGATACCTCAATTACAAATATTTTTAGGTTACCAAATAGCAGCTGCCAGCAAATCAGAAAATACAACTACTGAATTTTAATCATTAATTCAAAAACTAAAAATATAAATTTAGAAAAATGCCTTTCTTACTTACATCCCTTGAAAATAATTTGTAATAGATGCCCTTGTGATGACAACCTAAGCAGATGAAAAGGTTTTATCATAGAATTCTCACTTTACAAAACACAGTTTCTATTTAAGACTTTTTATTTAGGTACATTTGGAAATACTTTCTCTTTATTACAGCATTTAAATATTTCCCAATATATAAGTGTATAAGTAAAAGAGAGAGAGAGAAAGAGTAAAAGTGATCCTCCCACCCCCCCCTTCCAGGAATTTATAAATAAAAGCAAAGAACAATCATTCAGTATCCTTTGCCTGTGAGGAGTTGGGAGGGATGTTATTAGCACTTTGAACTGAAGGCATTCTTTCATAAATAACCACATTTATTTAAATTATATGACAAGAAATGACTATACCCATTAACTATAATATAGATTCCAGACACCCACAAGATTAAACATCTTTAATCCCACAAATTATTTTTTCAGGGATTACAAAGAATAAACACAAGAAGGAAGGAAAATTCTTCAATAAGGCAAATACTATTCAGAAAACAAGTGGTAAGGGGACTACTTTGGCATATAATTCTCTTTTGATTCAACAGAAAGAAAAAGATCACAAAGGAAAATAGAATCCTTGTCCCTTTGGATACATCCTTGGTTATGATTGCAATGCCATAAAATTTTTTTTTATTAATCTCCTTCCCTTCTTTGTAAAAGTGGGGAAACAAAGAGTGTGGAAACTTGCATATACTGTCACAGGCATTGTTGATGCGGTTAGTTTTGTTGAATGACCTTTTTTCTCTTTATTTTTTGTTATGAGGGAGATGGCACTGTTGGAAGAGAAGAGAGATGGATATCTTTGAAAATAAAAGTGAGGTTAAAAACAAATCTTTTTTTTTTTTTTTGCTTTTTTGAGGGGGGAAGGCAGAACAATTGGGGTTAAGTGACCTGCCCAAGGTCACACGGCTAGTAAGTGTTAAGTGTCTGAGGCTCAATTTGAACTCAAGTCCTCCTGACTCCAGGGCCAGTCCTCTATTCACTGCACCACCCAGTCATCCCAAAACAAACAATTTTAAAAGAAAAAAAATTTTGGTTGAGAGGAAAAAATTAAACCAGAGCTCCAAGGCAAAGCTAAGTTAGAAAACAATTTGCCTCTTTCTTTTTAAGTTTCTTCTACAGAAAGTTATAAGTGGCTTGAGTCTTTTACTTTTAAAAGGAAAGGGCTAGAAGGAGGGGGGGATCTGCTAAAGGGATTTCATAAATTTTGTTATGTATTTAACATATACTAACTGTGACTTTCAGTTCCTATAACTTTTTGCTAGATCTTTCATAATGTTCTAAGATTTAAAGCTATATTTACATTGCAAAACAATGGAAGAAAAATTTTTATGTAACATTGTAGAACCTGTGCAGTTTTCATTAAAAAAAAAGCAAGTAGTGTAGGTACTTTAAAACATTGAAAATTTTTATTTTTTTCTTCCTATATAATGATATCAATTTAGAACTTGGAGAAAATTCTAAACACAAATAGGAAGTTGCTGGAATATTATGGTCATAGGCTTTTGGGGCAGCATTATATTATTTGCGCCAACAACAAAAGATGTTAATACAGAAAAGAAAAACTTATGTAACAAGCAAATTTTTATTATTTTTCATTCAAACTTATTTTAGTAACCTTCTGACATAAGAATGTTCTATGAACATACCATTAATTCACATAACTCAAAAGCCAATTTCATTTCCAAAAGCATATTTAGTTTGATGAAATATTTTAACATGTTTAACTTAAAATACTTCTACTGAAAACATTTTTCTTTTATTGCCTAAATAGAGTGCTTTATTTTTATTTGCAGACCAATAAGTTCTAAACCATTTTTTTTTGATAAAATTACTTCAGAACTCTTTACTTTCTTCACAATTTGGCAGCCTTTATTATATTATTTATGGTGCTAATTTCCAGAGAAGTATTTCCTATCTGTGAATATAATCTTATTACTCTCATTAGTTTTTATATTAAAAAAAAGATTAAAAAAGAACTATTTTAAGTATATATGCTTTTCAAACTAAATTAGCTAAGGTATAAAGGATAATAGTATTATCTATGTTAAAGAGCATTTAAAACACAATCACATTAATTATTTAAAACAATAGTAACAAAAATATTTAGTTGGAATGAGTTTAGCCTTATTTATAGTTTTAGTATACCAAGGGAACAGCGTAGCAAAATGAATAGATTACTTCCTCAATTTGCATTCCCCAATTCTTCAAAAATGTAGGCAAAAATTTTTTTTAAAAGTTCCTAAAACAGTTTCATTTCTCAGGATGCATAAGCCATTTTCACAACTTTTACCTATTTCACAATTAAAGCGCCTAAGAGGAAAGTAATATTAACAAAGATTATATTTAGTGATGCATTCTTTTACAGTTAGCAATTCATACCCCCTCTAGATTTTTTATAGAAGTTAAAATCCAATTATTTGCAGGTAAATAAATTATGCCCCCCAATCCAAACATTATGATTCTAGCCTTTCTTCTCATTCATTTTCCCTAAACTTTTCCCTCCATGTCATCATGCTTCAGATTTTAAGGGTGGTGGATTCCAGGAACATACTTCCAGTGACTACAAGGATGCAGACTGAGGAAAATTACTGTAAATGCTTTTGCTTGGGATTAATCATCAGATTTTAAGGATTGACAACAAAAACCAGACAAAAAACAGGGTCTGAAGATTGGGAGTATTACTTCATACTATTGCTACACATGTGTTTTCCCTAAGAATTAGATTTATGGTCAAATAAATAAAAACGAGCATTAAAATTATTATGAGGCTAGTGACAGGGTGTTTTGTTGAACAAAGTCTTTTAAATTAAGATTTACTTAATACTGAAATCCTACAAAAATAGGTAAGCTTTGGGAAAATCTTTTTAATTGAATCATTTTTAGAAAAATATCTTAACTTCTTACAAGGTCAATTTGGGTCCTATTACAACACCAATGCATTTTCTTGACTATTTTCAAGAGGTCTTCATGGAACTTTATCTTTTTTTTATTCCCCATATTTTAAAATTCATGTCATTAACTCTACAAAACATTAAGACTTTGTTGTATGGTAAAAAAAAGCCCTGGACTGGGAATAATAGGTTGTGTGAATTAGAGCTGAAAGTCCAGCCTCTTTATTGTTATGGATGGGAAAACTGAGATCTTGACTTCAATCTCCACACGTTCACTTAACATATTTAACAACCTAACTTCTCAGAGGTACTTCATCCTTAAAATGGGCAACAGTAATCAGATTACCTACATCATAAGACTTGCAGAGGAAAATACTCTATAAATATATGCAATGCTATGGTTATCATAATAACTTTTCTATTCCCCCCAAAAATGAAGAATGTTTTTATACTAAGGATATATATATATATTATAGTAATTTCATCCAAATTACTCTTGAACCAGTCAAATTATTTAACATATTCATGGGTGATAGAAGAAGTAAGACTCATTATGACATTCATATATAAAATTATTCTTGTACAGCATAATTTCTGCATTTCAAAGTATAATATTTGAATTGTTGAAAGAATACATTTACCATATTAAAAATATTCATGTCAAGCTCTTGCATTCTTACAAGTATGACTGAACACTGAAAATGCTTTGAAAGCATTAAGAAATCCCTTATCTTATTCAAATGATTTCTGGTCAATCCCATTTATGCACAGATTTCCTAAGGTAGGACATTTTAAGTTTGGGGAGAGAATGCTGAAAATGGCTAAGATCTGGGGGAGTTACCTGCCTTTCTCCATTATATAACGGTTCTTCTATTGCTGATCTAGCACTATCCTGAAAACAAGTGCTCGGCCTTTTTCCTGACAACATAATCAACAATTTTAATTAATGGCAATGGCAAAAGGCAAAGACAAACTGGTTCAATGCCAGGAAGAATTACTGGTTTTAAAAAGTGTAGTCACTTTGTTCATGCCATGATCAAAATACCATTCAAAATGTCTGAATGTTTCCTAATTGTTTAACCCTAATTCATTCTATATGGCAAATTCTAAATACAGAATGGAAATTTACAATAATAACTAATTAAACTTATAGGCTAACTAAGAGCTAAAAATGTTTAAGATATTAATTTATAACAAACTATGATAATATAATTTAAGCATCTCAACAATGAAAACATACTATGTACTGAGACTTATACATGCTACAGAACTTCTCAAATAATTGTTCTCTGTAAATACCTGTGATAAACAATCTATACTACTGAGGTCCCTTTCTTCAGAAGGTACGCTTAAAAATTATTAGCCGTGGGTGACTAGGTGGTGTAGTGAATAGAGCACTGGCCCTGGAGTTAAAATATGACCTTAGACACTCAAAACTTACTAATCATGTGAACTTGGGCAAGTCACTTAACCCCAACTGCCCTGCCTTTCCCCCTCCAAAAAAAAATTATTAGCCTTCATTTTTTCCTATTAAGGTTATAAGATTCACTTTCATAGCAAACTGGAAATTTTAATTCACAATTCCTTTTTAAATTTATTTTTCTTTTTTCTTTCAAATAACTTTTAAATATGCCATTTTTTCCTCTGAGAACTAACTCCTTACATACACCAATATCATTTAAAGTTATTACAAAGAGACTGTTTAGAGTTTAGTCTGCAAACGGGAGAAGGTTCTCTTTAAATACCTGAAGCTCTGTTTTTAAAAAGAGTTAAACAAGGATTTAATTTCTTCTGGTTTTTGAAAATTATTATTATAACACAATGGACCCAAACAGACTTATAGGATAAAGACCGTTTGTGGTTAGTCAACAAGTTCTAGGATTTCAGAGATCAATGTGATGGTGGAATTAACATTAACTTGGTGGAATAAAATGCCTATGATAAAAAAGTAGTAAAAAAAAAAAGTTAAACTACTACCTAGAGGTTGTAGAATATAAAGTATATAAATGTCAAATGAAAATAATTAGGAACTGAACTATGCATCAAACTACGGAAAGAAATTGAGACTGTTTTAAATGCCATTAGTTTTCATATTATTGAATGAGATTATTTGGACTCCTACATATTAATAAGGCAGAGCATAAATTTTCAACTGCTTTAAAAGGAGCAACTTTCATATTACTTTAACAGTAACTTTAGTTACTATCATACTGACTGGAGTCAGGAGGATCTGAGTTCAAATCTGGTATCAGACACAACACAAACAAAAACTAGCCGTGTGACCTTGGGCAAGTCACTTAACCTCAACTACCCTCCAAAAAGAAAAAAAAAAGAAAAAAAGAAAAATGAAAAGAAATAAATGGTTAGCAACATTAGTTTGGAAACAATTTTCCAATCAAGAATGAAGCATAGATAAATACAAAAATGTACTTCATCTACAGGGTAAAATAACTGCTCACAAATATCCAAGCAACTGAAATTGAGACACAAAGACATCCTCTAAAGTAGCAAGAAACTCCTATACTGTCAAGTGAATTTAACATAGCTTCAAATATGTTGGAACAATAAGCCTAAAAACAAAATTCAGATGGTTTTTCAGATTCAGATATACTTTCTAATATCTGAACAGTTATCTTTCTGATAGGCCACATGGCATTCCTGACAAATATCCCCCACAAAGAATTGTGAGATAAGCCCCCCAAATAGTCTCTCTTGCTTTCAAAAAAATTCAATTCAGAAAAACCTTAACCCTCTGGGGACAAAACAAGACTTCACTGTTCTGCCACAACAGGGTGTTTGTGACACCTTTTGGGTAGTGTTCAGTAACAGATGGGTTTCCAGGTAGATGGATGCATTTAGATCACTTTACCTTTCAATCATTTAGATCAATTACCTTTCAATATTGTTTCATTGTCATTTGTGGATTTCTCATACATTGAAGACAGTTTGTATTTTATAAGAAAATATGAGAACTTTAACTTTCCTTCTGAGAGCTTAGTGGAGTGTTATGCAGGATAATTAACAACTTGATATAGTTTGATTTTAGTCTCCCCCAGAAATCAAGGCAGGTTCAATAAATTCTGTTTATGTTTCTACAACAAGATGTTCATTCCATTGAAAGTAATTTTCAACATTATTTCGTCTTAATAAGGGGACAGGAAGAAGATGATGAAGAAGAGATGACTTCTTGGAAGTTATCTTCAACAACTTCTTTTATTCCAGAATGGAATTTCAGGGAAAAAACATCAGAACTCTCCTCAAAAATGAGAATTTTTACCTGGAAGCAATGGGACCAAATTGCTTGGAATAGTTTTTCAAATCACAATAGATAACAACGTGACATCCAATGCAATAATATATCTGATTAGATGAGTTTTCAATCAGTGTTCATAATGAGTTCACCCCTGGCAGAAGTGCCCAACTGGAGAATCTTAGGTTTCTAAATATTAAAAAAGTTTCATTTCACAAAATTTATGAGAGGAAAAAAAATTTAAATCGAAAAAGGAGTGAAAGCAGGAGAAGCACTGAATATTAAATGCTTATTTATTAAATCCTTTCCCCAGAGGCATCACTTAGTTTATTTCATCCTTCACTATATCTTATAAAGGAATTTTCTTCCTTTCCCTAGATACTGATTCTTAAACACAGCTTAAATAAAGCTACTTACAAACACTTTTATGTGCCAAATATCATATCTAATACACCAGATATGTATCTTTTAGATAGTTTAGAAATAAGGACTGAGGACTATTGGTTGAAAGAGGTCAGCTTTTAAATTAGGAGAGCATGGAAATTGTTACCTGTCCTGATCTCCAGATAAGGGAAGAGTTTATGATCCAACAAGAGATAAAGAGGAACATGGGAAGTAAAATGGATAATTTTGATTACATGAAATTCTCAAAAATTCTCAAATTCTCAAATATAACCAATATAACTGGAAAGTAGGGAACTGAGGAAAGTTTTTCTGATAAAGGCTTCATATCTCAAATATAGGAAAGAGATCTGCTTCTAAGCTGACCATCAGGGAAGGGAAGGAAGGAAAGTCATAAGCATTTATATGGTGCTTAATATGAGCTAGCACTATGCTAACCACTGTGCAAATATTGAGTCATTTGTTCTTCACAACAACTCTATGATGTAGATGCTGTTATTATTCAAATTCTACAATAGAGGAGCAGGCAAACAGAGATTATATGACTTGCCCAGGGTCATGTGGCTAAAAAATGTCTGAGGCCACATTTGAATTGAGGTCTCCCTGATTTTAGGCCTAAAGCTCTCTCCACAGCACCATGTAGCTACCATCAGCATGTCACTAGGGTCACACAATAAACAGAAAAAGGCTCCAAAGGCAGAGAACCTGGGTTCAAATCATAATTCTTTGATGCTTATCTACATGACTTTGGATACTTAACCCTCAGCCTCAATGTGAAATGAAAGGCCTCTTAAATCTACTCCAACTCCAGATCTTTCAGTGTATATTCCAAAATTATTATCATTAAATCCAGTGCGTGCTCAGGTTTTTCTTTTTACGTGTGGCTGTTATTTTATGACAACATAAGGTTTCCAATAAAAAAGTAATTTTTCATTACATTTGTAAAGAGGCTGTGGTCATCACTTAGAATATATAAAATATCAATGTCCCTCTAATTTCTAATGGGCATCAGAATAAGAGTTCTCTCTTGCTCAGGGATATTAGCAATGACTACCTGACACTTTAGATAAAAGGCATATGAAATAATAAATGCATTTTCTTTATTTTCTGGATAAAGCAAAAGATTTCTCATATGATTCCTAATGTCTTGACAGAAAGACTGTTTCCCATACTTTAGCAGATTCAATTTTTTAAATCATATTTTGTGGTTTGTTTTTTAATCCTTTAAAAAAAATCCTTTACTCACTGAGGATCTAATAGTCACAATTAACAGATTACTAGATTTTTTCTGGTCTTCTGACTTATTTCTTTTTTTAACCTGAAATGCAGGTGGTTGAATCTGCAAGTCCATAAACAATTGACAATAGTTAGAGTTTGTTGGGAAAGAACAAGTTAAAGACTGGTGATGAACTTCAAAGAAATATCAAAGGTTACTAAAATTGAGTCATTATGGGATTTGGTCAACTGTTTTGTCAAGCATAGGAAACTCTATTAGAGAAAAGTAATGGAAAACTGGGATAAAAGGAAACTTTTTAAAGTGAATAAGTATCAATTTCAAGATTTCTCAAGGATCACTGTTAGGATTTGTAAACACTTTTTTATTTATAAACAATCAACTTTGTAAACAGTGAATTTCCATATATATATATGACATATTAACTTTTAGGAAACTACAGAGGTGAATAGAAAAAAGTTAAACTGAGTTTTAGTATAAAGTAATGTTCTTAGGGGAAAATTATCCAAACTATATGCACAGGATAATGGTTACAAGGAACCAATCAAGACCTAAAACAAGGACCATAGGATGGTTTCCTGAAACATCAGTTCCATGTTCTAGAAAAGTTAAAACAATAGTAATTAGAAAGAAAGACACTGAAACACATTAAAAAACCTGACCTTAGAGGCAGGTAGGTGGCACAGTGAATAGAGCACCGGCCCTATAGTCAGGAGGACCTGAGTTCAAATCTGGCCTCAGACACTTGATACAAAAACTAGCTATGTGACCTCGGGCAAGTCACTTAACCCCAACTGCCCTCCAAAAAACCAAAACCTGACCTTTTGACCAAAATCACAGTTAATCTGCATCTGGAAAATCTGTATTCCAGTCACTGCAATTCACCAAAGATATAATGGAACAGGCAAAGATGCAAAGAAAGGCATTATTAATGTGATCAACTGGAACATTTGGGGTACCCAACCTCTGAGATTGGCATGGCACAGACAACCACATCAAGTCATAATACATGTTTTGGGGCCTGTGATACAGAATGCTTGGCTGGACAGATGGGCTGTAAGCACAACACAGAATGAACATTATTGTTTTCCACTGTTAAGTTTACTTTTCCACCAAAGGTTAAAAAGTCCTTAAAAAATTTTTTTTTGCCGGAAATTTGAGAAACTTCAGGATAGAATAGAGCAACCATTTTGGATGATTAAAAAATTAGGTATTGATTAAATTGTGCCTTTAATGTTAACTGTATGTTTAGCAGTGTTATTAAAAAATATCTTATGTAATTAGGTATGAATGGTATTTTTTTTTTCATTAACTATGCATCTGCTGAACATCACTGCATGTTAGACTACCTTACACTCAGGTCCCAGAGCAGGACATTTGGAAGTGCTCAAGCATTCTAATAGTGAGTTCAGATTTAGTGTATTATTCATTTGCATACTCAAGAATGAGAACACTCAGGAGGTACATAAATTGGTTTGTCCAAGTTGCAACATAGGAGGCCTCTCTAAATTCATTTTACAAAAGGCACTGGAAACACAAACCTGAAAAACTTCTTTAAATTAGTTTAGCAAAGGTAATCTAATGCAACCTAATGCTTATTTTTTTCCATATCTGTAAACAGGTGTGGAAATGAATAGAACAAAACAAGCATAAAACTCTTGTATTCAATTGCCAATGTCTAAAGCAATCTAGCAAGAAAACTTTACTCACAATGTCTTTGTTAACATTTTGTGTGTATTAACCCTTCATTGTCTTTTATAAAGCATAATTTAATTTCTAATTTTAAATTTCTTTCACCTAACACAAATGCTCTTTTAATTTAGCCATTCATAAAGTCAATAAGCATATATATTGATTAAAACATTTAAAACATCTTCTTTATTAACTCCATTTGTCTTTGGCATTCACTTTCCCATGAAAAGGAACCGTTTCATTTCCACATTGACTATTTATTTCCATATTCTCATCACTCCTGCTATCTAAATGTAATTTATCATTCAAAACCAGGAAGTTTTAAAATATAACCCTATGGAGTTTAAATTCCACTAGATTTTGTTTTTAGGTTGCCACATTCTGGCTCAAGATAATAGGGTTAAAAATGGAAATGCACATGTAGAAACAATTGGATGTATCAGACTTCAGGAATGTATGATGTACAGACAAGTCTCCTGGTGACCACCCATTTAGTGGGTTAAATGAAATATCAAGTCTTTCTTTGTCCAGCACAGTTAATAGCAAAGAAACAGAATGACTAGAAAAGGAAAATGAATCATGGCCCAAGAAACAAAGTAGTTGTACTCAAAGTGTACTTTTAAAGTGCTTAGTACCGTGCTTGGCACATAGTAGGCACTTAATAAATGCTTGTTCCATTTCCCTCCCAAATACAATAAAAGCTTCCTTTGGATTGGGAGCACTAAGGATTCCACCATAAATAATATCCCTGTGCTTAGTCAGTCAACATAATCTATTAAATGTCTTCTAGGCACTGTGTGTCATGCTGGCAATACAGAGAGGCTAAAAAAAAAAAGGCCCTGCTATTTAGGAGCTCACAAGTCTAATGGAGAGTCTAATTATGTACAAATAAGATATAGACAAGATAAACTGGGAATAGTCTCAGAAAAATGTAGTATTCAATGGGCAGTTTTTTTGAACTACTGAATTACTATAAATATATAGAGTTGAAACATCCTGTTTCTTAACTGGTATTCATAATTCTATTCACAAAATAATCACAGAATTGTTGAGCGGGAAGGGTTTGAAGAGCTGCTCTGGTCTAAACCCCTTATTTTTATTAAAGGAAAGAGACCTAGAAAAGGGAAGTCATATAAGCAATCTGTGCAGAACCCAAGTTCAAAAACTATGACTACACTGAAATTTCTGAGGATCCCAAACTATAATCTATAGTATAATCTACAATCACAATATATTTTATAAGGATATTTATGTACTACTACTACAGTTTAGTCCGGATTGTGTGAAGTCTTACTATTCTATGGCTGCAGTGAAAAAAAAAGAGAGCATGTCTGCCTGCAACTGGGTGTGGTGGCCAAAAGGGGTTCAAGTCCTTTGTTTCTGGAAAGAGAAACCCTGGTAAAGCTATCTCCCTAGGACAACGCCTTAGAGAGATGCTAGAAAGATGTGTTTAATATGTGTCACCAATGCTCACTACCAAAGTTCATCAGTTTAACTCTTTGCAAACAAGTAAGTAATCTGTTCCCAATGGCAGGAAGTTGTTCTATGGAACCAAAGCAGTTAGAGCCAAGTTTAATACAAACCCTCTAGAGTCCACGTTGACAAATTCTTGAACAAGCCCTGTGGTTACAGGGAAGCTGGTTTCACTCTGACTCACTCCTGTTCAAACAGTTTACTGGAAATGGAGGGGAGGGGGAATTTTCAGAGAAATCATGTGATGGCCAGACAAACCACAACCAGCAAAGGTTCAGCAAAGTCAAAAACAGGTCCCAGTAACAACTGACACTCGTGCCTTCATATGACACTTGATGATTTGAAAATGAGAACCGTTTTATCTAAGAACTTCTACACTATTAACTGTTTTCAAAGTTGATGTTTCTTTAAGGAAACAGGGAAATACAGGAAAGCAAACAAAACAACAAGTAGGGTAATAAGGGCAAATGTCAAGATATTTTTTAGAGTCAAATAATGCTCTTTGCATAGATAACTATGAAAAAGCAAATTCTAAAGCACTTAGTGTAGAAATAGATTATATAAACAACCACCTCCTAAATGCTTCACTGAGATTTCTAAATTCAAATGTTAAACTCATATTCTCGAATTATCAGGCACCTTAAAAATGCATCATTAACATCAAATACTGAGAGATAGGGCTCCAGTAGGGAGAGGAAAGATGGCCTGGAGAACAGTTACTGTAATGCAGCAAAGGGAAAAAGTCCCAGCATGGGTGGAGAGGAGAAGAGTTGAAGAGAAAGGGAGGCTAGTCATTAATACTGGCAATTGTTAGTTTTATTTATTTCCACTGATAAAATGTCACTTTAAACTCCTAAAGAGGATTTTTAAAAATCTTAAGTTTAAAGTAGTGATTTTTCCCCCTTGGAGGAATTCTGATACAAAACCATTAAGTTGTAAATAATTTTTAAATTTGTAAATATGATACATCAAGATATGTTAAGTAGAAAGCTTTAATTATTTGAAATAAAGATAATCCTAAACAGAACCTAAAAAAAAAAACCCTCTGGAAATCAGATTTAAAATCCAGAAATTGTATTATTTAGGCATCATTTTGAATAATAAATTGAGATAGAGATCTGGATTGGACTTTTGGTTCCCAAAAGACAGGGAACTTCAAAGTGAAGAAACTCCTTTGCAGTATAGGTCAACACCTTCTCTGCAATTTATAGTCTTATAATCTTAAAGAGTTTCCAGCACTGAGGTTAAACAACTTGTTCAGGGTCATACAACTACTATGTGTCAGAAGGCAAAACTTGAAGTCAGGTCTTTATCAGTTCCAGTTTAGTTTCATAACCACTCTGTCATGCTGTTTCTCAATCAACTGACTGAAAATTTCAAATTTCTTAATTCTATGTATTTCTGTACTACACACCACAACATCATATTTTAGAACACCAACACAAAGAACATGATACCATAGAGGGAAAAATTACATAGCTTTAAGAAATGAATATTTAAACCAAATTGATGAAAGAGATTACTTTTCCATTTCTGTTCTGTGATTTACTAAATAGAGCAAAAGGTATACCAGTAACAAGAAAATTTTACATAGTCAACAATTTAACATCATTTTAGAAAAGTGATCTAAGTAGAAAGTAACTTAGGTCAACAGCTATGGTCAAATAAGTAATATATTTTTTCAAGATAGAAATATACAACATTCCCACTCAGTTATGTAAGCTTTAAATTTCAAAAGCAAAAAAAAAAAAAGAAAAGAAAAGAAAAGAAAAAGAAAGGAAGAAAAAGAGGCCCAAAACAACAACAAAAAAGACCATCCTTAGAAAATAACCCAATCCCCAAACCAAACAAAACAGAGAGATTTAACTGGTTCTAGAACATGGCTCTAGTTTCAATCTTTTGCAGTAAATCATACAAAGTCTTTGTTTCTTCCTTAAATTCTTTTATCCTTGCATTCTTATTTTTCTCTCCATAAATGACCGAGGTTGACTTTAAAAGACCACCAAAAGAATACCCAGAGAAGTGTTATATAACTCAAAGTTATCTTCTACATAGTATACCTTTATCTCTTCCAAATAATTATAAAATCCAGACATTTTAATCAGTCTTCCTTGTAAAAGAAAAAACACATTTTGGGTACTCTATCTACATTTAACTGTTCTTGTTACAATTTTCCAAAAGAATAAGTTTTAAGATTAAGGAGACAATCCTAATACAACACTGAATTCTCTAAGACCACAAGATCTGGGGCCAGGAGAGCTAGGTGCAAATCTTGAGTCTCCTATGTATTACTTGTCACCTTCACTAATAGCTTCCTTATCTGTAAAATGAGACAGCCAGACTAGATGCTCTAAATCTACGCTCCTACTCCATTACTGTTATTTATGTCAGACAGTATTAAATAATCACATAAAGAATGCTTAAGATAGGGGGCCGCTAGGTGGCGCAGTGAGTAGAGCCCCAGCCCTGGAGTCAG
Organism: Gymnobelideus leadbeateri; assembly: GCA_011680675.1. NCBI lineage: Eukaryota > Metazoa > Chordata > Mammalia > Diprotodontia > Petauridae > Gymnobelideus > Gymnobelideus leadbeateri. The sequence continues at coordinate 64,782 of WOXC01012107.1, read as the reverse complement.
AAGGACCTGAGTTCAGAGCCAGCCTCCGACACTTAACACACACAAACAAAAACCTAGCCATGTGACCTTGGGCAAGTTACTTAACCCCAACTGCCCCCCAAAAAATAAATAAATAAACAAAACGATCACATTGCTTTCTTAAAAAAAAAAAGAATAATTAAGATATTCACTTAGTGGCAAGCACAGGATATATCAAAACAGATCTGGACCTCACTCTAAAAATTAAGCTAGATCTGCTCAAAGCCATAGAAAGCTACAATGATATTTACCCCCACACAGAGAACCAGTTAAAACATGGTAGAAAGCCAAAAGCAAAGGGAAGTCCAGTTAATGCTCCACTGAATCAGGTGTCCTATAAGAATCAGACCACAAATAATGTTTTAATAGATTTCTTCTGTACATGCCTTCTCAAAGCAACTGCAGAAACAAAACTCAACCAAAATTCAGAAATGGATTTAAGATCATATTTCATTTCAAAACCATAATCACTTTCTCAAATAAAATCAGAGATATCCTTTAACTTGGTCGGAGACCACATGGCAAAGAAATGATAGAACAATTTTTTTGACTCTTACTCACTGCTCCTGAGGGGGTCTTTACCTTCAAGAATCCAACATACACTTTATAAAATTATTTATGTCCTACACAAAAATTTGAACATCCACTCAGGTGTAACCAGTAGACCATTATCACCTATTAAATTATAAGTAGCAGAATATGTACAAAAACAATATTGAAATATTATTCCAAATCATTTGTAAAATTTTCTGATGCATAGAATACATAGATTCTACTATATGACTGAGTATACATAGAACAAAGTATAGATCCCAGGATTCTTTTTTTTTTGGCTAAGTGAAAGTATGAAACTCTTTTTCAGCAGTTAAACTTAAATATTAGTATTGTAGCTATAACATCCTGTAGTATTGGCAAGTGGCCTAAAAAACTGGAAAACAATATAGATGGTGGCTCACACATCTATAAAAAGCTAAGTCACCATTTTCTATTCCATTTGGTCCACCTCCCTGCAAAAATAAACCTGTGGAAGACATGTCTACATATCACAGTATCTTATATTCTAGAACACCAACACAAAGAACAAGACAACTTTGTGGGAAAAAAATTACATGAAACTAAACTGATGAAAAAGATTTTCTCCATTTCTATTTTGTGATTTATTAAATAGAACAAGAGGTATACCAGTAACAACTAAATTTTATATAGTCAACAACATTTTAACATCATTTTAGGAAAGTGATCTAAGTAGAAAACTAACCTACATTGACAGTTTTTATGATCAAAGATATTAAATAATATATTTTAAAAATAAAAACACATAACATTCTCACTCAGTTATATAAGTTTTAAACTTTAAAAACAAAACAAAAAAAGCCCTTAGAAAACAACCCAAAGAAGGAAAGAAGAAAAGAGGGGGAAAGAGAAGGAATGTGTTCCTTTTTAATGTATTTCCTTGGGTAAAAATCTAAGTCTTGTATGGGTAGATAGTATATTATGAGAATATGAATGAATAAAAAAAGCATTTATTAACTGCTTATTAACTACAAAACACTGTAGTAAGTGCTGGGGGATATAATTAGAAAAGGAAAATCTCAGACCTCCAGGAACTCCAAGTCTAATGGCGGAGATTACACATATTTTCAGAAGCAAGTTAGATGAAAAAGTCCCATGGTCCTTAAGGCCTGTAGCAGCAAAGCAGATGGTTAACACCTCTTCTTTTACATCATTTCTGCTGATAAAATCATGTCAGTTTCTCATGTTGAACCTTTGTCCATGCCAAGGACTAACGAACTATACAGGCAAGAACTTCTGGGTCTTCAGTAGGTGCTGCTGAAGCACCTGCAGAATAGTTGCCAGGTTGTACATCCACAATGGTTGCTTCCCAGGATAAAGGTTGTAGGACTGAGCTGGAAGCAAGGATATTTAACAGTCTCTTAGGTTTAGGGTCCTGTGCTATATCCATCAGGTTCTGATGGGAGATGATGGTCCAGGTGGCAGCGGTGGAGGGAGCAGCTTGACTTTCCTGGCACAGGTTGCCTCTTGCCTTTCCCTCATGGCACCCAGTTATTTCAGTGAAAAAGGTTTTCCTCAGTTATGGGTGGTAGTTGATAGAGACAACATCGATATGGACGATACCCACATTTTAGGGTAAAACACGTAAATCAAATCTTCAGAAAAGCTTTGTTATCAACTAATGGTCAAGTGACTAAACATATTAGCTTGTATGAGATGTTTCACTAAACACATCAGCCACAAAACCAACTTTCAGTTATCTCTAATATAGGGAAATAGGATCACACAGTTAAAAGAAACTCATAGGTAATCCAAAATTTTTTTCATCACTGCCTTTTTTCATCACCACTAATACCTTTAAATTTTCCACAGTAAACTTTCCTGAAAATTAAAGAAAAGGCTACTTCTGTTAAATAAATACAAAAACAGGAAAATATAGTACCCTTATAACCTCATTGTAGTTGCACATGGAATATGGCAGACCATTCTGGTAGCTCCAAATCAGGAAAGACATAGTGGAATTAGAGAAGATTCAGAAAAGGGCAACCAGAATGATCAAAGTAATGGGAGGTGTGTTATTTAAGAACCAATTAAAGAGAGTAAGACTCTTTAGATGGGAAAAATAAATATTGGGGAAAGAATATGATCAGTCTATAAATAAAAAAAGTTATGAATAAGGTGAACAAGAACTTGAAGTTTGAGACTTTATGTAAAATAAAAGGAAGTACTTTAAAAGACAAGCAAATAGTAACTTAGAGAACTTTTTATATGGTCTCAAAGTTAGAAAGGATCTTAGATATCAAATCCACATGAAAAAGAATCCTCTTTAAAATTATCCTTACAGATAGTCATTCAAGATCAAACACAAAATCCTCAGTTTGGCTTTTTAAAGTCCTTCATAACGCAGCCCCTTCCTACCTTTTCCAGTCCTTTTATAACTTATTCTGTTCCAAATGCTCAGCAATTCATTGACTTACTACTGCTATACATAAGACATTCCATCTCCCAATTGTCTTCAATGTCCACTCCCCCATGCTTAGAACATTCTCATTCCTTACTCCTTCAAGTCTCAAGAAACATTTCTCGGGGGCGGCTAGGTGGCGCAGTGAGTAAGAGCGCCGGCCTCGGAGTTGGGATGACCCGAGATCGAATCCGGCCTCAGAAAATGAGCACCCACACATAAATAATGACTAGCCCTGTAACCTTGAGCAAGTTACTTAACCCCAATTGCTTTAAAAAAAAAAGAAACATTTCTCAGTTCTTTTTAACTTAAGTGCCTTCATTTTGAAATTATCTCCAATTTATCCTGTATATATTTTGTTTGTTCATTATTTGTTTCCATGTTGTCTCTCATTAGGAGTTCCTTGAGAGCAGCTTTGTTTCTTGCCTTTCTTTGTATACCCAGTGCTTAGCACAGTGCCTGGCACACAGCAGAAACTTAAATGTTTGCTTATGACTTTATTCTGGTCATTCTGTTCATAAACAGTTTTAATTATTAAAAAGTAAAAAGAAATAGAAAATCCAAACCACTAGAACCGATTTGTTTTTTGAAGCTTGAGATTTTAGGCAAAATAAAAGGAAGTACTCTAAAGACAAGCAAATAGTAAACTTACAGAACTTTTATATGGTCTCAAAGTTAGAAAGGATCTCAGATATCGAGTTCACACAAAAAATAATTCGTTCTCTCTGCTTTTTGGAGGTGGGAGGGCAGGGAATTGGGGTTAAGTGACTTGCCCAAGGTCACATGGCTAGTAAGTGTTAAGTGTCTGAGGCTGGATTTGAACTCAGGTCCTTCTGACTCCAAGGCTAGAGCTCTATTCACTGTACCTAGCTCTATTCACTACCTAGCTGCCTCCCCCACAAAAGAATTTGCTTTAAAATTATCCTTACAAATAGCCATTCAGCCTCTCCTTAAATACTTACAGGGAGTGAGAACTTTCTCCAAAGTTACCAATGATCTCTTAATTACCAATCTGATGAATAGCCTTTTTCTCAATCCTCATTCTCCTTGACCTCTCTGTTGCCCTTGAGATTTTCAATAACCCTTTCTCCCTAGGTTACTGTGACACTGACATTTCTAGGTTCTCAATCTACCTCTCTAAGCACTTTTATCACTTTCCTTAGCTGGATCTTCATCAGGGATCTATCCTCTATCCAACAGTGTCTCTAAAGGCTGTCCTGGGTCCACATATGGAGTAAATTTATTTATTCTTCCAAAATCAATCAACAGGTATTACTGAACACCTACTATAGCCCAAGCAATGTGCTAATTACTAGGTATAAAATTACAAAAATGAAATAATTTCCTCAAAGAACTTGCATTCTGTAGCTGTGGTGGTGGTGGTGGGAGGGAGTGACAAATCTACAAGTAAATGAATTTATACAGAAAATATACAACAAGGGGCAGCTAGGTGGCGCAGTGAGTAGAGCGTCAGCCCTGGAGTCAGAAGGACCCGAGTTCCGATCCGACCTCAGACACTTAAAGCGCGCACACACACAAACAAACAAACAAAAAAACCTAGCTGTGTGACCTTGGGCAAGTTACTTAACCCCAATTTGCCCTCCAAAAAAAAAAAAAAAGCAAAGAAAAGAAAGAAAATATACAACAAGATACTTTTAGCAAAAAGGGTACTATGCCCCAGGGTAGGGAGTGGTAAGGATGATAGTGGAGATGGAGGATTAGTCAAAGCTTCATGTGGACAATAGTGTTTAACCTGAATTGTAAAGGACATCAGGCATTATAAGAAGTGGGGGTGAAAGGAGCACAAGATATCTGATCTAAATAAGAATGTTACAGTCCTTCTTCACCCCTTTCCTCAGTTTGTTCACAAGTGGAGCAAGTGCTACAGGCAGCCCCTTCCCTCAACCTTCCTGCCAATGCCCTGTACCCCCCTTCCACATTTACCCTCATAACCGAACACTATCTCACCACCCCAATCCTTATGAGAGAAGCCAAAGCCTCTACTCCACTATGACTTAGACATATTCTTTTGTACCAATAGATTGCGACCCTTTTAATCCTCTCTTCCCCTTTCCAGCTATAAAAGCTCATACTGCCTGGATGAGCAAGGAATCATCAATTATAATCCTTCCAGTAAGATAGAAAGCCATCGTCTTGTCGCTGAACATTAATATCACTAGACCTTGCCCCTATGGCCTTCAGACACCCAGACACCCAGGCATTACCTATAAGATGCCAGCTAAGACTTTCTAGGCAGTGACATTTGAATTACTAAAAACTTCCTGGTGGATAGAGATGAGTTAGCAGCCTACCCTGCATCTATATACTAAATCACAGCTGAGCTTCCTGTAATGTGTTTTCTCTCCCAATTAGAATGTGAGCCCTGGGAGAAATGGGATCATACTGATTTTCTAGTTATATCTCTAGGACCTAGCATATTTCATGGTGCTTAGCAAGTACTTTTTATTTCCTTCATTCATTCAAGACACACTTTCAGATATCTGAAGATGGTAATCATGTTTCTTCACAAAGTTATTTCTAGGTTTAAATGTTTCCAATGAAAAAATATTTGTATCAAATATCTCTGGCAAGTTTCTGATATCTAAGAACAAGTAAAAGAAACCTTTTAAAGGAGATACTTAAGACTAAAAGTTACTCTCCAAAAGGGAAGTGGTCAAAATACATGAACAAACAATTCTCAAAAAGAATTGAGAACTACTAACAACAACATAAAGGAATGCAGTGTCACTAATAAAAGAAATAAAAATCATAATCAGAGGTTTTACCTCACACTCAGCAAACTGCCAAAAGATGAAAAAAAAAAAAAAACCAATGTAGGAGAGATTGTGGAAAGACAAGTCACTAATGTTAAGCTGTGAATTGGTATAAATATTTCAGAAAACATTTTTTAAAATCACAATTTGACCCAAGGATTCCAGTGCTAGGGTATATATAACAAGGAGAACAATGAGAAAATGAAAGATCTCAACTATACCTAATATTTATAGCAGTATTTTTCGTCGTAGCAAAGAACTGGAAACAAAATTGATGTCTATTAATTGGGTAATGGTTAAATAAGCTGTGCCACATGCAGGTAATGGAACAGAAGCATAAGACTTATACAAACTGGTACAAACAAAGAGAACCAGGAAAATTATACACAAGTATTTCAACAATGTAAACGGGAAGAATAATAACAAAATGATTAAAAATGAATGTTTTAAAATCATAATAATGAAGCCTGGACCCAAAGAAGAGATATAAGACCTCTTCACCTCACCTCTTTACAGAGTTGGGGTAGTATGGGTACTGCATATAATATTCTCTTTCAATCTGTCAACTAGTTTTATTGAACTAATTTCTTCTTTTCTATTCTTTGATATAAGGGATGGCTCTTTGGCCAGGAGAAGGGAATGTGAAATATAAGTAATATAAAAACAAATGATTAACAAAAATTTATTTAAAAATTAAAAAAAACCCTTGATTTCTGAATGTTTTGCTATGCTGATAGCTCTTCTCTGAATATACTCTGGTTTAGCTAAAATCATATAATGAAAAAAAGTACAAACAACTCCTTCTTCAACAATAACCTAATAAAAATGTTCTTTTTAAAATGTCATAACTAGGATTGAACATAATAGTATAGACATGAGTTGACCAATGCAAATCACAGGCCAATACTGCCCTTGATCTAGAACCTACACTTCTATTACTTTGGCTTAAGACTACAATAATTTTTTGACTCATATCAAGCTTGCAAGCCAATTTAAAATCTTAAATCTTATTTCATATACATTTTCAAGCCAGGTATTCCCCATCCTGTACTTGCATAACTGATTTTTAAAATACAAACAAGCCAGAAATGCAGGTGGTTATATTTATTTTCAGCAGTTATGTGGTGTAGTGGATAGAGAGTCAAGCTTGGAGTTAAGAAGATTCGTCTATGTGAATTCAAATGTGGCCTCAGACACTTCCTAACTGTGACCCTTGGGCAATCGCTTAACCCTGTTTGCCTCGGTTCCCTCATCTAGAAAATTAGCTAGAGAAGGAAATGGCAAACCACTTTAGTATCTTTGCCAAGAATATTCCAAATGGGGTCATGAAGAATTGGACAAGATTGAAACAACTGAACAACAACTACCTCATAAAACATTATGAAGCAATGGAGGGAAAGAGGTTTCCAGAAAGCTGGGCAGAAATTCAACCAAGCCAGAACATAAACAAAGGCATTTAGCTTAGCAAAGCCAACATGTACACAGATAAGTAGGCAACATTCTGAGAGATGGTAGAATAATGAAAAGCTTCACTTTTTTTTTTGGAGGGGGGAAAGTAGGGCAATTGGGGTTTAATGACTTGCCTAAGGTCACACTGCTAGTTTTTTTGTGTGTTAAGTGTCTATGGCCGAAATTTGAACTCAGGTCCTCCTGACTCCAGGACCCAGGCTCTATTCACTGTACCACTTAGACACCCCTTCACTTTTTTTTTTTTTAAAGCCTTATAACTCTCTCTCTCTCTCTCTCTCTCCCCTTCACTCCCTCCCCTTTTATATATATTGAAATGGACCCAGAATTAAGTAGGAAGAGGAAAGAGAAAGAGGAAAATGAGCTGAATTGCCTCTCAGAAACTTTATACTGTTTTTATTCAAACTGAAATTGAATCTTTCCCCTCTCTTTCTAATTTCTCTATTTCTGCTGAGGGTACACCATCTTCCTATGCTTCCTATGCTTGCAACCTAGGTGTCATCCTAGACTCCTCACATTATCTTAACTCCCATGCCCAATTTGTTGCCAAGGCCTACTGATTTCACCTTCACAACATCTCTCTTTTATGCCCTCTTCTCTCTGACACTGCCATACCTTAGTGTGGGTCTTCATCACTTTACAACTAGACTATTGCAATAGCCTGCTGGTGAGTCTGCCCGCCTCAAGTCTCTTTCTCCACTCAGCTGCCAAACTCATCTTCTTAAACTGTAAAACCCTCCACCCTCAAATCAATAAACTCATCACTCCCTGCTAGGTTCCCTGGCTTTCTTCAAGTCTCAGCTAAAGTCTACTTTCTGCAAGAAGCCTTCTCCAGTCCTCCTTAATAACAGTGCCTCACCTATGACACTATCCCCAATTTACCCTCTACATACATTGTTTGTGAATAGTTGTTTGCATATTGTTTCCCTTGTTACATTGTGAGTTCCTTTCTCTCTCAGCCTGTTTCCTCTTATGCACAAGGGGGATGATAATAACACCTAATTCACAGGTTAGGTTGAGAGGATGAAATGAGAAAATATACATGAAGAGTTATATCAGTGTTAGCTATTGTAATATTATCAAAAGGAGGTAGTAGTATAGTATGACAGAAAGCTGATCTTGTGTCAGGAATACCTGGGTTTAAGTTCTGTATGTGACAGATACTGGCTGTGTTCCCGAGCAAATCATTTAACTTCTCAGTGTTCTAGAAGGTACTGACTCATTGGTAGAGGGAATTTTCTGATCCAGGAGTTCCCTATAACAATGAAATTATATGCTCATTCTCTATAACTATATATTATCAAGGAGAGAGTATTGTGCATGACATATGGTGAAAAGGATATCATCAGAAGCTAAATGCCTGGACAGGTGATAAGTGTAAGAATGAAAACACCAGATGGAAACCCCCTTTCATCCAATGATATGCATACAATGCCAAAGAAGCCAGAGGAAGTATCCTAGCACTGTGAATGGATGTTGAGGATTTTATAGAATACAGAAAAGAATCACATGAAATTAAGAAAGTGGAGGATGGGAAGAGGGCACCGCAAACTACATTACTAAAGGGAATAGCTACATGGATGGATCACAAGTCTCTCAAAGTAAAGTTCGTCTATTTTGCTCATCATTGCAACTTTCTGAATCTTGATTCTGGCATCCAATATATGAGCCCCTCCCCTCATTGTGCATGATTTTCAAATGTGATAAACAGAATTTGTTTTAAACTGAGTCACTGATAAAAATGCTACTGGAATATGATCAACTATATAGTACTGTGGAATGCCAAAAAAGGCTTCCTCAAACTGATATAGAGTCATTAAGACTGTTTGAAAATAATTATTATAGTCTGTGTAGGCCTCACTTTACTGCTCTCTAACTGGAGGAGATTAACAAATGATATCAACTTAGAATGCCTCACTGGAAGTGACATCACAACACTCTTCATTCACAGAGTAGTGTGCTGGGACCTGGGGAAAAATATAGTTGAGATAAGACATAATCCTTCCTTTTAAAAACAAGTAGGAAGAAATGATACAAATAATTAAAATGCAAATATATGATAACTATACCTTAGATTACAAAGTCATTCCCTCAAACCATCTCTGTGAAGCAAAAAGTGTAAGAATTATTATCCCCCTTTACTGATGAAGAAACTGCATCCTTGAGAGAGGAAGCAACTTGCCCACAGTCACACAGCTATGAAGCAGGAAGTATCAGAAACAATGTCTGAACTCTGGCCTTCTGACTTCAAATCTAGCTTCCTCTCTACTAAACTGTGTTACCTTTCAATGACAAATTCACAATGAGGTTTCAAGTAAAATGTTATGGGAGGTGGGGTAGGGAGGAGAGAAAGCATTACTAACTGTGAGGTGATCAAGAAAGGCTTTATGGAGAAAGGCACTGATTTAGGCTTTAAATTATGGGAAGGAATTAAGTGAAGATAGGGATGAAGGATATTTTAGACACAGGAAAGAGTAGGATCAAATGTAGGTGGGAAAAGTACAAGCTATATTTGGGGGACAGAAAGTCATTCAGTGTAAGCTAGGAAAGTAGGACAGAATGTAATCATGAAGAGCAAAAATTTCATGCATGACAGCTTCCATTTTATTTACTAGGCAAGAGGAAATTATTACAAGATTCTGAGCAGAAACTTGTAGTATGATCACATATAGGCACAAGGAAAGTACTATGAAGGGTGGATTCAAGCATGGAGAGAGTAGAGAGAGGCAGAAAGGTCACTATGATATCTCTGGCAAAATGAGGGCCCATATTAGGGTGAGAGTAAGGAAAATGGAAAAAAGGAAGCTGATTTGAAAGGCATCATAAAAGTATTAACAGTAAAGTAAGGCTTGGTTACTGATTAGATTTGAAAACTGAGTGAAATGGAAGATACAAAAGTTTCAAACATGAGAGACTAGATAAAAATGATAGTGCCAAGACAAGATAGGAGGAAGGGGAAAGATAATAAGCTTGATTTGAAATATGTTGAGTCTGAGATCTCTTTTAGACATATTGAGTTTCAGGTGTCAGAAGAGTATCTAACCAGAGATGTAGATTTAGAATTCTAGAATGAGGCGAAGGCCAAAGATAGAGATTTGGGAGTAATCTCGACAGAGGTTATCATTAAAGCCATGAGAGAAATTGAAGTTTCCAAGGGAGACACTAGAAAAGGAAAATAGAAAAGGAAAAACCTGAAGGAAAATCCAACTTAAGAGTTGGGAAGAGAATAAGAAGCTAGAGAAGGAGGCTACTGTTAGGAAAGAAAAGTGTGGTTATCTTAGAAGTCAAAAGAAAGAGAATATAATAGGAAAAGGGAAAGGTCAATGGTGCTCCAGAAGGGTGAAAAATAGGACTGGATTTGACAAAGAGGTCCTCTTGTTAACCTACTTGTTAGGAACAAGGAAATTACCTTTCAGATCTATGTATATGGGAAGCATTCTGATCAAAAAAAAAGAAAAAGGGAATTACTAAAGAAAAAAAATTGAAAATTTTGATTGTATAAAATTAACGTTTTTGCACAAAAAAATATGTAGCTAAGATTAGAAAGGAAAATAAGTGTCTCACTTCTAAGATACATATGAAATTTATTCAAATTCATTAAAAAAAAGACCTATTCCCCAAATTGACAAATAGTCAAAAGCAGGCAGCTTTCTGAGGAAGAAATCTAAGCTATCAGTAACTATATGAAAAAAATGCTCCAAATCACTAATAATTGGAGAAATGTAAATTAAAATAATTCCGAGGTTCCATCTTATACTCATCAGATTGGCAATTCAGCCAAAAAAGAAAATGACATGTTGGGGGAGGCTGTGGAAAAATAGGCACATTAATGCACTGTTTGTGATACTGCCATTCTTGAAAGCAACTAAAAACTATGGCCAGAAAGTTACTAACTCATGTATACCCTTAGACCCAGCGACATCACAACTAGGTTTATATCCAAAGAAAGGAAAAAAAAGACCCTTATGCCCAAATATATTTATAGCAGCTCTTTTTGTGGTGGCAAAGAATAAGAAACTAAGGAGGTGCTCATCAACTGAGGAATGAACAAATCATGGTATATGAAGGTAATGGAATATTACTGTACTATGAGAAATGAAGTAGACAATTTCAGAGAAACCTAGAAAAAACTTATGCAGAGTTAAGAGTGTAGATATAGGAGAACAATGTAAACAATAACGACAACACTATAAAGACAAATAACTATGAAAGAGTTAAAAACAATGATCAATAAAATGACCAACCAAGTTTCCATAGGATCTACCATACCGCCTACCTCCTGAGAGAAAAGTAATGGATTCACTGTGCAGATTGAGACATATTTTTTGGACATGGCTAATTTGAGAATTTATTTTATTTGACCATATATATATATATATATATATATACACTTGTTATAATGGTTTTCCTCCCCTCCCCCATTCTTTTTTAATTGGGGAGAGAATGGGAATAAAATAAAATAAAATTTTTTTAGAATAAGTGGGGGGTGGGATAGGATAGGGGGAAATATCATTAGTCTTTCACAACATGATGATTACAGAAGTGTTTTGCAGAACTACAAATGTATAAATCTATATTGAATTGCTTGCCTTCTCAATGAGGGTGGGTAGGGAGGGAAGAAGGGAGAGAATATGGAACTCAAAGTTTAAAAAACAAATTTAAAAAACCATTTTTACATGCAAGTGGGAAATAAGATATACAGGCAATGGGGTATAGAAATCTATCTTACCCTACAAGAAAGTAAGGGGTAAGAGGTTAAGAGGGGGTGAGGTGATAGAAGGTAGGGGAGACTGGGGGAAGGAGTAATTAGACATGCCATCTTGGGGTGAGGTGGAAGGGAGACACAGGGAGAAAATGTGGAATTAAAAATCTTGTGGAAATGAATGTTGAAAACTAAAGTTAATGAATTACTTTAAAAAAAGAAAAGGAAACTTGATTAAAAAGTTAAATAAAAATATTTTTAAAAGAGAGAAATTAGATTGCGAGGAGAAAGTGGATGGTTGGACACTGGCAACAGTAGTTACAGATAATTTTTTTTCAAGAAATTATCCAGTAAAGCTGGAGAGAGAAATGAAATGGCAACTAGATAGGATGAAAGTCAGTGGATAGGTATTTTTGTTTGTTTTTTTAAAGTCTGGGCAGATCTGAGCATGTTTGCAGCCTTCTTCCCAACAGGCCCTAACCCATGACTGCTTCTAGTACTGAACTGCATGAAAAGGAAAGATCTTGAATATTCTATTTATCTGATTCCCCTCAACAAATATCTTTCCAATCACTGATTAGAAATCTACCTATACTCTTTGCTTACTCCCATTCCCTTATACTTACCCTATCCCAGTGTTTCTGTAACCCTGGCTGCCTAAGAAAACCTATTCCTCATTATCAATTTGCTCCTTCACTCTATGTACTTCAACCCAAACTTCTGATTTCCCACTCCGTATCTACCCTTCACCCTCCATTGTGCTCTGTGGAACGCCTGCCCCATAATTAGCATCAATAGTAGAAATGTGACCAGTAGTACTGACACTTTTAATGACAGTCAAGAGTTTGTAGAAAGAATACTATACTAGGAGTCCAGAGACCTGAGCTCTTGTTGAGTCTTAGTGTTCGTGTCCAGGCAAATAAGGATTAGTTACAGAGGGTAGCAGAGAGTAAAAACAACACTGCAGCAGCCAGGTCTAGTAATGGTATTGGCTATGCCTCCAATAGGAAGAGGATCTGGGAAAGTTAAATGTCTTAAGCTTAAAAGAAAAAGTAAGGGATTGGCCCAGCTAGCACTTCCTGGGGCTGGAGTTTAGGTGAAACAAGTCAAACTGGGATAAACCAAGTTTGGGGACTGGTCAAGAAGGCACAAGCCAACAGGAATTCACGAGGTTGGTCAGGATCCAGTAGACAGAGCTGAATACAATTATGTGTTTCTATGCATGCTTAGGTGCCAGACACTATGCCAATCATTAGGGATAGGGGATTATAAAAAAAGGTAAAAATACAGTCCCTACCCTCAAGGAATACAAAGTTTAATGTAATGTAAGTTACATACAAGATGAACTGAAAACAATCAACAGAGTAGGCACTATAATTAAGGGGGATCTAGAATGGCTTCCTAGAGAAGGTAGAATTTTAGTTGGTATTTAATGGAAGCCAGGAGGTAGAGATAAGGAGGGAGAACATTCCATGGAGGATGGCTAGTGAAAATGTCTGGGCTTGGAAGATGGGATATATTGTTTGAAACACAGGAAGGAGGTTTGTGTCACTTTACAGAATACACAGAGGGTGCTGTAAGGTATAGGAAGACTATGAAGGGTGTTGAATGCCAAACAGAGGATTTTATATTTTATTCTGAAAGTGAGAGGGGCGGAGCCAAGATGGCGGAGTAGAAATGGCACTTCCAAGGTGCTCTGCCCCACACAACTTCCAAATAATGTAAAAGGGGACTCTGAACAACTTCTGGAGCCCCAGCACCCACAGAACTACACAGAGAAGCTAACCTCCCGCTGAGGACAGCCCAGCAGCCCTGCAGGGAGCGGCCAGCACAGCGCTCTGAGAGCAGGCAGCACAGCATGCTAGGAACCTACAGCACAGCGCTCTGGGAGCTGAGCCCAGGCCCGCCAAGAGGAGCCGTGGTTTTAGCCCTAGGGCGGCTGGGCCAGCAGCTCGCTGGAGAGACCCCAGAACACCAGCAGCTGTGGCAATTCCAGAATTATCAGCACAGATATGCCTAGGACAAAGTGAGAGGTTAGTGCCCTATGACTTTGGGACCAGTATTTGGGGAACAGGTCAGCTTCTTCCCCTGGGGGTGAAAAGCTGCTGGAGAAACAGCTGCACAGAAGCCATTTTGCAGTGTCAGTGGCGGCTCTAGCTCCTGGTCTGCGAACTATAGGGAGAACCAGCAATCAGTGTGGGGGTTAATTGCTCTTGCTTTAAACTGCCTGAATCTGGATTGTGGTCTGGGGGGGAAGTTTGGGGTGGGTATCCAATTTGCCAGAGTGGGTGGAGGCTTTACAGAGGCCACCCAACCTGTGGAAATTGTGAAGACCCCACGTTTGGGATGGAAGCTCTCCTGTCTGGTGGCAGAGTCCTACTGTGGCAACAAGCCCCAAAATCAAGCAATTAAGTGGCAACATGCCTAGGCAAAAGAAACAAAATAAACAGAAAAATTCAACATTAGACTCCTATTTTAGGGGCAAAGAGGATCAAAGCATGGAGGAGGACTGTGAGGTCAGAACTCCTGCACCAAAAGCCCCAAATGAAAATACAAGCTGGCTACAGGCCATAGAGGACCTTAAGAAACAGATAAGAGAAGTGGGGGGGAAAATTGGGAAGAGAAATGAGAAAGATGCAAGAAAATTATGAAATGACAGTCAACAGCCTGACTGAGGAAAATAGCACCTTAAAAAATAGACTAACTCAAATGGCAAAAGAGGCTCAGAAAGGCAATGAGGAGAAGAATGCCTTAAAAAGCCGAATTTGCCAGATGGAAAAAGAATCTCAAAAGCTCACTGAGGAGATTCATTCCTTCAGAGTTAGACTGGAGCAAATGGAAGCTAGTGACTTTATGAGAAATCAAGATACTATTAAACAGATCCAAACAAATGAAAGAATAGAAGGCAATGTGAAATATCTCATGGGAAAAACCACTCACCTGGAAAATAGATCCAGGAGAGATAATTTAAAAATTATTGGACTACCTGAAAGCCATGATCAAAGAAAGAACCTAGAAATCACCCTTCAAGAAATTCTCAAGGAAAATTGCCCTGATGTTTTAGACCCAGAGGGGGAAACAGAGGTTGAAAGAATCCACCGATCACCTCCTGGAAAAGATCCCAAAAAGAAAACTCCCAGGAATATTATAGCCAGGTCCCAGAACTCCCAGATCAAGGAGAAAATACTACAAGCAGCCAGGAAGAAACAATTTCAATACTGTGGAAACACAATCAGAATAGCACAGGACCTGGCAGCTTCTACACTGAGGGACTGAAGGGCATGGAATATGATATTCCAGAGGGCAAAAGAGCTGGGATTGAAGCCAAGGATCACCTACTCAGCAAAACTGTGTATCTTGTTTCAGGGGAAAATATGGTCATACAGTGGAATAGGGGACTTTCAAGCATTCTTGAGGAAAAAACCAGAGTTGAATAGAAAACTTGACATTCAGACACAAGAAGCAAGAGATGCTTGAGAAGGTAATCAAGGAAAAGAAATCAAAAGGAACTTATCAAAGTTGGACTATTTACATTCCTACATAGAAAAACAGTAACTGTGTCTGATGAAACCTTTCTCATTATGAAAATAATTGAAGAAGGGTATATGGTCATATGAATACATATGTGAATGTGTGTATATATGTTTCCAGTTATACATGGATAGAGGGCACAGGTTGAATTTGATGGGAAGGGATGATACTTAAGGGGTGAAGTTAAGAGGTGAGGAAGGAAAGTGGCAAGAGGAGATGGGGAGAGACAAGGTAGGGTAAACTATCTCATGTAGAAGAGGCAAGGGGAAGTAGTTGCAGGTGAGGGGAAGAACAGGAAGACAAAAAGGCAAAACCATATCCTCACTGAAGCTGGCTCAAGGAGAGAATCACATACATACTAAATGGGATATCTCACCCTGCTGGAGAGTAGGGGAAAGGGGGATGAGAGGGGGGAATGATGGAGGGGAGGGCATTCTAGGGGGAGGGGAGGTTGGAAGTACCCACTTTCAAAGAGGGACAGGATCAAAGTAGGGAATGGGCCAGGTGGGAGGTGAGATGGGTGGGAGGGAAATATAAGCAGTCTTTTACAATATATCTACTAGGGTAATGTTTTGCATAGCTATACTTGTATGACACATACTGAATTGCTTATCTTCTCAGAGGGAGTGGGTGACAAGGGAGGAAGGGAATAGATCTGAAAATCGAAGTTTTAAAATTACATGTTTCATAAGATGTCCAGGCATTGGGGCTCAGAGATTCACCTTGCCCTAATTGCAAAGTCGAAGGGGATATGTGAGAAGATATGGGAGAGAGCAGATTGGATGAGGGGATATCTAGTGGGACTGCTATTCTGGACTGGTAGGTAGGGGAAAAATGGGGGAAAAATTGTAACTCAAAATCTGGTGGAAATGAATGATGTAAACCAGAAGTTAATAAAGCATTTGTTTAATAAAAAATAGAGTTGATTCTGAAAGTGATAGGGAACCACTGGAGTTTACTCAGGGGGAAGGGATGTGATATGATCAGACTGTGATTTGGAAAGATCACTCTGACTGCTGAATGAAGGATGGACTGGAGTGAGGAAAGAAATTTGAGGAAGCGAGATCCACTAGCAGGCTATTGCAATAGTCAAGGTGAACAGTGATAAAGGCCTGCACCAGGGTGGGGTCAGTATCAGAGGAGAGAAAGGGGAATATAGCAGAAATTTTATGAAGGTAAAATGTTCTGTAGACAGTCTGTAATGGAAATGCAAATTTAAAGATTTTCCCTGCCCCTAGGCCCTTAGATAGGCTTAAGAGACTTTGAGAACCTTCCTTGATTTGAAAATATACTCTGCCCCCTAATAGGCTGAATGTGGTCACATGGAGCCTGTGGCAGGAGGCTTGGTTTTCAGGAATGCCCACACCTTGATGCTGTATGATTGGGCAGTGGGTCAAGAGGGTGGTTACATTCTCTGACCCAGGAGAAGGCTATAGAATCCCTGATGTGAGGCTTTGCTTTGGGGCTCACTTTGAGAAGTGTTGTGTGATTTGACCAGATGAGACTCTGGGCAGCTGTTGAGAGCCCCCTGGCTTTGAAAACCCAGATGTTGATGCTTTCCTCTCTGGTAACTATGATTTGGTATGAATGTAATGGTTGGACAGTTTGGAAGCCTGTCTGCTTGATCTGTTTCTCTGCCTTGTAACTTCTGTCTGTATACTCTGAAGTTTGGGGTGCTGACCTTTTTTCCCCTGAATTAGGTAAACAATATATGTTTGATTGATTAAAGTAAGCTTGTTAACCCATTTTGAGTTGCTTTCTTTTAGAAAAGCAGATCAAAGAACCTGTGTTGGCAGCCACCCTGGGGATGCTGGGGTGCTTGCTGCTACACAGTCCTTAGCCAAGATTGGAAATAGCAGGTGAGAAAACATGAAGAATCAAGGGGGCAACTACAAGGCTGCAATCCTGGGTGGTATACTCAACAGTAACAGGGAACTTAAGGAGAGACTGTTTTGATAATGAATTTTGGACATGTTGAACTTAATATGTGTACAGGACATCTAGTTTTTTATGTTCAATAGACAGATGTGTGACTAGAGGTCTGCAGAGCAGTTAAGGCAGATAAAAGATTTTAAGTCATAAAATCATAAACAAGAAGACTGTAAGAGTCTTTCCTGCTCTAACCCCTTTTCTAGATAAAGTAACTGGGGCCCAGGGAAGTCATTTAACTTTTCTGAGTTTGTTTGTTAATCTGTAAAATAGTGTAATAATTCCTGCTCTTTCTACCTTTCAAAGCTGATAAACATCAGGTTTGCTAGAGAGTTCCTGGTGAAGACCTTCCTCTACCAAAGAAGACTGGTACCTTCTCTGAAACTAGCTTTTAGAGAACCACTTAAGGGGCACTGAAAGGTTAAGTGACTTGCCCTGACACCTAGAGTCAGCATATAAGTGAGGTGTGATCTGAACCCAGATCTTCCTGCCTCTGAGGCTGGCTCTCTATCCATGTGGTACCTTTCTCCTAGGGTTATTGTGAAAACCAAATAAAACAGATGCAGGTGAAGATGCTTTGTCAGTTAAAATATTCAGTGAAAATGAATGGCATCATTATGATTTCAAAAAAAGAAGTGATGGGCAAATGCAAAGATTACTAGATTTTAAAAGAGCAAAAACATATCTGAACTGCTCAACAGTAATAGGAAATTGACTGCTTAAGCAAGAGCCAATATCAAACCTTTTCTCCACTCACAACAGTTTGTTCTTAAATTTTTTTCCCCTTTGCTTCATACTGGGTTGTTCAGCAAGCACATTTTGAAAGCAAATATTTTCTTGTATTAGAAAATGTAAGTACCTTTGGCTTCATACCAGTTAATGTCCTTTTAGTCCTATTTGACTGAAAAGGATGTTATTTATGTTATAAATAGAAAGAATTCTGATTACATTTCATTAAAGTTATTTTTCTATATCATGTCCTCTATGCTAGAATGGAAACTACAAAAAATATAAGACAATATTTTATCTAAACTTTTTTTTTAACATCCCTTACTTCTTGGCACAAAACTGCACATATCAGGTTCACAAAAAATATCTGTTGAACCAAATTCTGAATTTTTCTATCTCTAGCTTTTTCTCATTTTTCTTGCTCCCTCTTTCTGCAATCATTTCTTTGCTTATTAACACTGCCATCACATTTATGAAAGGACAACATGTTCCAGAATGCTTTACACAAATAGTAAAACAGTCATTGTTAGTACAACATTCAAGAACACTGAGATAGAGGCAGAAACAAAAAGTCTGTGTTCTGCTCTAAGAAGCCTCGGTCATCATGATCTGGTTGGCCTAATTTAAAAATGTATATTTTCTTCCAGTTCTTGTCAGCCTATTTCCTGTTAGACAGTATAAAGTTGTTCTGGGACAGAGATCTGAACAAATCAGTCTTGACAACACTTCATTAATCTAATAAACTCAAGGAAAAGATAGCCTAAAATTAGTAAAGTTATAAAAATGTACATATATACTTATTAATATACATATGTGTATGAATGTGTGTGCACATACACACACAAGTATAATGTCATAGGCTCATAGCTGTAGAACTGGAAAATTTCTATTTATTTATTTTTAGTTTTCAGCATTCACTTTTATAAGATTTTGAGTTCTAAATTTTCTCTCCCCTCTCCCCACCCCAAGACAGCATGCAATCTGATATAGGCTATACTTGCAAAATCATATTTCCACATTAATCATGTTAAGGAGAATTAGAACCAAAGGGCAAAACCATGAGAAAGAAAAAAACAAGAAAAAAGAGAAAAAATTCCATTCAATCTTCATTCAGACTTCATAATTTCTTTCTCTGGATGTGGATAGCATTTTCTATTATGAGCCTTTTGGAATTATCTTAGATCACTGCATTGCTGAGAAGAGCTAAGTTTATCAAAGTTGGTCAATGCACAATGTGGCTGTTACTGTGTACAATGTTCTCCTGTCTCTGCTCACTTCACTGAGTATCAGTTCATGTAAGTCTTTACAGGTTTTTCTGAAATTCTCCTGCTCATCATTTATTATGGAACAATAGTATTCCATTACATCCTTATACCACAACTTTTTCAGCCATTTCCCAACTGATGGACATCTCTTCAATTCCCAATTTTTGGTTACCACAAAAAGAGCTGCTATAAATTTTTTTCTCAAAATATTTATAGCAGCTCTTTTTGTGGTGGCCAAGAATTGGGAAAAAAAATTTGAAGGACACTGAATTTAACTTTCTTACTTTGCGGATAAAGAGATTGAGGCCAAAAGAATTTTGTGACTTGCCCAAGGTCACACAGCCAGTAAATGTCCATAACAGATCTGAACCCAGATCTCCTACTCCAAGTCCAGCTCTCTATCTATTACACCACACCACCTCTCAATTTAAGGTTTGCAAAGGACTTATATATATTCTCATATGTGAATGTATTTTATTTTTTTCTGCTTTTTTCAGAATGAATGTATTTTAAAAGGAAATAAATACAGCTTTACTATTTTGAAGTACAATGAACAACTCTTAAAAATGTTTCTAATCAGAGATCCCTTAGTCAAATGCATTAATGAATATTTTTAAGTGGTGAATGTTTATGTGTAACTAGATGATGAAATGGTGAACTGTTTAAGTGTAATTAAATGATTCCAAATTTTAAAAAATGTTCCTTTAAATATATGAAGATCTCCTCTTTAAAATAATATTTATTCTATAATTAGTTTGCTCAGGAAAAACTATCTTTGAACCATCTATGGAAAATAGTTTTATGGAAAATAAACTTGAGCCTAGTCTATGCAACATTTACTAAGCACCTACAATATACAAGGTGATGTGCCAGGTGCTGGGGATAACAAAGACAAAAACAAAACTCTCTGCCCTCATGGAACTTACATTCTTTTTTTTTGCTTTTTGAAGGGGGAAAGGCAGGACAATTGGAGTTAAGTCACTTGTCCAAGGTCACAAGGCTAGTTTTGTGTTATGTGTCTGAAGCCGAATTTGAACTCTGGTCCTCCTGACTCCAGGGCTGGTGCTCTATTCACTGGGCCACCTAGCCACTCCCAAGGAACTTACATTCTACTGGCTAAAACAAAAGATGTAAGCTACAAGCCAAAATTTAGCATGACAATTTAGTTAGAGTAGATGCAGTTGCACACTTCAAAAATCACTCTTCTAAAAATCAGCTTTATTATATTCCCCTCTTGGACAATCCAGGACAAATGGATCATTCTGTCCTTGTCCTGGCATAGTGACATAAGTGTAGGACTAATCAGAAGATCTGCGTTTGTGTCCCTGACACTGGTTTTTGACTTAATCTGATTTTTTAAAAATAAATTCACAGACTCCACTATTTGAGAATCACAATCTGATTCCTTCTCATCTACTCAAGACTACCCTTACTCACTTTTAGAAATATTTCATGAAAAAAGAATGCTAAAGCCTGACGCACTTAGTCCCTCTAGTTCTTAACAGTGCCTGTCTCAGCTGACTTGACATGTCTAAATCGGTCCCTTCCTCGTTTGTCCATTTCCAGTCTAAGACGCTTGTTGTTAAGTTCCAAGTGCATGGACAGTCCCTTCGGAGACATGTTTCCTTCTTTTACTTTAGCACTTCTCTTTCCCAAAGCTACTGCTGATGGCTTCCCCTTAATTACAACCTCTTTGGGGTAATTAAAACCTTCTATTGATTAAAAAAACCCCAGTGCTCTTACTTGTGCAGACTGTGCGTGTTCCAGCATCTCTTCAAATTCCTGGTACTCTTCATCATCAGGTTCAGCACCTGACAGCCTCGCTGCCCTGGCCATGAAATACGGGGGCAGTTCTCCAATGGCTGTGCCAGCTCCCTAGACACAAAAAACAAACCCGCCTATGTGAAGTTCTGCTCTTTGTACCACAGGCAAAATCCCATTTAATGCACATCACTAGCAGAATTTCTCTACTAAAATACCAGTCAGGATACAACCTAACTGCATATAGGTGTAAGTCCCCGACAGTACCATAGAACCTATGTAACATGTTGGAGTTGACAATGTTATCTCTCTATAACCAACTTTTCGAGAACCTCCTGTGTTTTGCTGAACTCTGCACCTCTACCTGTGCTCTCTGCAGTGATGGCAGCATCCTCTCATAGATATTCCTAATGTTCGCAATCTAGTTATGAAAAGTTCCTCAAATAATACTACTGTATAAATATTTTCTAGGAAGTTTCTGGCCTTCTGGATACAGTTTAAACTCTCCTGCTCTTTCATATGGTTTAAAAACTCTGGACAAGCTGTGGCCAGGAAGCTCAAGGAACCTGAACATCACAATGGACGATCCTTTACCACAGGAAAATTGTTTATTTCCTCAGGGCACTGAATGAATCACAATTCAATCTTTAGGTTTTTTGTTTTGCTTTGTTTTAGTTTTACTTTTTTGGAGGGGAAAAGGTAGGGCAACTGAAGCTATGAGACTTGCCCAAGGTCACACAGCTAGTTTTTGTGTGTGTGTTGTGTCTGAGGCCAGATTTTAACTCAGGTCCTCCTGATTCCAGGGCCAGTGCTCTATTCACTGCGCCACCTTGCTGCCCCCAATCTTTAGTTTTTTAAGCAATTAAACCCCAACTCCCAACAGATTTATACAAGGGTTCAAAACAAAGATGAATAAAACAGCAACTTGAATAAATCCTTAAAAATAGGGTGTCCCAAAAGTCTTGGTGCGGTTTTAAAGCTTTAGTTGCTTTGTGTTAAACTACACCTTGTAACTCCTGAGACATAATTAATTTTAAATCTTTGATACTAGTTTGTTAGTCTTTACAGCTGCTTCTTAAGGACTTTCTTAAGAACTTAAGGTATGAATGTTGTGCTCTAAAATCTGGGTTTATGCACACGAATGGCGACAAACCCACTCCCCACCCCCCTGCTCCCACATGCACTTTTCTGTAATCAATCATGCCATCATATTCTGGCCCATCCCCATGTGTATCCATAAGTTAAATAAGACCTTTGAACAAAACAACATGTTACCATGTAAAAAGGATAAGCTGATAGTTCAGTTGTGAAAACTGAGGGGGAAGGGAGAAGAGAAAGGAAGAGAAACTGGGGAAATTACACTCAAGAGAACACAGAAACAAGGAAAAACAAATTATATTTTGCCCAATAAGACTAGAGCCAAAATTAACTGTCAAAGTTTGCCTTAAAAAAAAAAAAAGATAAAAGTCGTAGGAGTAAACTGAATATGAACTTCTCTTGAAACTTGCTGAGTCATATATTTAACAGATCTGAAATTAAGTTCCATGATTCAGTGTAAGCTCATGACAGATTTCCTTAATGTAAGAAAGGAAGCATTAAATGTATTTTAGCAGCTGTTTATTGTCTTGGAAATCTGAATAACCATATTTATTGTTACATTTCATTTCGCTGATGTTTTCCCATGTTAGCAAGCAGAAAGAATGGCTGCTACTAGTCAGCATTCTTTTTATGCAAATAAATAAAAAGAAAAGTTAGTCATCCAGGCACCTCTCTGAGAACACAATGTATCCTGGGCATGGAAGACTTTCATTTAGTTAACTGTCTCAGTTTTGGATGTGTTAGTTCTCATCATTTTATAACTCAAGCAATAAATTGTTTTATTTTTTGCAAAAACACAAAAAGCTTAAAAAAAAGTACTGTTCAAGTAAGAGGGAAGAGGCTGAGGGAAAAAGAAAATTTCCTCAGTGTTAAGCTATATAATGTAGAGACAACTCCAACAGTTAACTTAAACTTAAAAGTCACAGTCTGAAAATCAACAGAATCATTGCCAATTTATTATATTAATTGGATTTAGTCTCATAATAAAACTTTATCTGGAGAGAAGCTTAAAAAATATACCACCATTCATAAAATTTGAAGTACCACAAAAGGATTATTATATTTTATATCATTAACAAAACTTCCTACTCCTTGATCACATCTAGCAATGCACCAAACCATTGTTCTGACCAATGGCAGGACTAGTATCTCACCTGTTGCCCTGTTGCCCCTCTCCCTCCATACTGGTTGAGTACAGGCATATCTCCTTTAATTGTGCTTCATAGATACTACTTACAAACTGAAAGTTGGTGCTAGCCCTGTATCTAACAAGTCTACTGGCACCATTTTCCCAACAGCATGAGCTCACATTGTGGTCTGTGTGTCACATGTTGGCAATTCTTGCAATGTTTCAAACTTTTTCATTACTATTATACAGTTATGGCAATCTGTGATCAGTAATCTTTGATGTCACGATGTACTGTGATTGTTTTGGGGTGCCATGAAATGTGCCCATGGTAAATGTTGTGTTCTGACTGCTCCACTGACCAGGCCATTCTCCCCCTCCCTCTTTCCTCAGGCCTCCCTATTCTGAGAGACACAGTAAAACTGAAATTAGGCCAATTAACAACCCTTCAATGGCCCCTAAGTATTCAAGGGAAAGGAAAAGTCAATTGATACAGCAAACTTCATTTTTGTCTTATTTTAGGAAACTGCCACAGTCACCACAACCTTCTGCAACCGCCACCCTGATTAGTCAGCAGCCATCAGCATCAAGGCAAGACCCTCTACCAACAAAAAGATTATGGCTTGCTGATGGTTCAGAGGATAGTTAGCATTTTTTTTTAGCAATAAAATATTTTTTAATTAAGGTATGTACATTTTAAAGACATAATACTATTGCACACTTACTAGACTACAGTATAGTATAAACATAACTTTTATATGCAACTGGGAAACCAAAAATTCACGTAACTAGCTTTATTATGGTAGTCTGGAAACAAACTGGTAATACCTCTGAGGTGTGCCTGTAATTCAAGACCAAAGACTCTCCAGCTCATCTCCTACACACCAACACATAGATGCTCAGAAAAAAATAAATGTGCTCAACAATAGATTGAGTCCTAGGGCAAAGCTAATCTGGCTAATGATCAGAGAGTAAATACTTCAACTACACCCCACCCCTTAAATCCACACCTTTCACTCCACTCACCACAACTACACTAATTTAGGTCCTCTTCACCTATCATGTGGATTATTATAAGCCCCCTAACTGGCCTCACAGTATCCAGTCTCCACATTCTCCAATTCATTCTCCTATAATGGGTATCTGGTACAGGCACAAAGTACCTGTGATGGTATCTTTCAATATGGAGAGAACAGAGGCTTGCTTCTGTTTAACAGTGATAACATGTAAGGGGAGTGCAACAGAGAGACTGTGGAGCATGTGCAGTCATTCTGTAACTAGTTCCAGCTGGTTAAGCATGTAGTGAAGAAGAGTAGACTCTCTGACTAGCAGTGGAGGCATTTAAAAAGGCCTGTCTATATTAGTCACTTCCTTTCTGTCTCATTCAATCTTTTAGCTTCATTTGAGAACTCCTTAGCTCATGCCATCCTATGAGAAACTATGACATAAGGGGAAAGGCCTTGGGATCTTCCCTTCTGGAACCACATAGCTTATGAGCATGAAATTGGTGGGCCCAATGCTATAAAGAAACTGAGTTAAATTTTGTGTCTGCTTCATCCTAGAGACCAAAAGAGAGTATGCCTCTAAGGTGCTGGGGGGAAATATTGGTATATTTGTTGTTGCTCTGTCTTTGAAGTAAATACACCTTTGTAAAAGCTAATAAATGTTAAGTGGTTAAATGGAACTGGAGTACTAGTTATAGACCCCTAACAGATGAAGGGAATACATGGAATAGTGTGGAGGTTCAAATTGATGGTAGAGAAGAGATACACGCCACAAACCCTTCAGAGTACCTAAGAATCCTAAAAGGAAGATATAGCATGCCTAGCTCTGGGAGTGCAAGTTAATAATACACTCCAAAAAGCTCCCAAGTTGATACTCCTAAATCATAAGTATGACTGTGTCACTTCACTTCTCAAGAAGCTCCAGTAGTTCCCAATTGCCTATTGGATCAAATTAAAATTCCTGTTTGGCTTTTAAAGCTTTTCCCAATGAAACTCTAGCCTACTTTTCCTAGACTTTTTATTTTCCTTTACGTATCTTCCTGGTCTATCCAAATGACCCTTCTCCATACATAACATTTCATCTTCTAACTGTACCTTTGAACATGCCTGGGATACACTCTCTCCTCACCTCTGCTTTACAGAATACCTATCTTCCCTCAAGGGTGAGCCCAAATAACACTTTCTACAGAAAGCCTGTGTGGACCTCTACAAGTTGCTATAGCATCATGCCTCTATCCATCTATCTACCTACTACCTATCATTTATTTTTCTACGTAATCCAGTTCCTCTCTACCTCTCAAAGAATATAAAGTCCTAAAGGGCAGGGATAGTTTTGTTTTTTGTCTTTTGTCTCCTCAGTGCCTGACCCATAATAATGCTTGCTGAATGAATGAACTCATGTTACAAGATCTTTAACAGAACTTGGTATCCCTGTTGCAATACTACAGTAGGAATCTATCTTCTTCCAGCAAAAATTCAAAAGAAAACTCAAGATCTTAAGAATTGAAAACAGCAACATTTTCTAAGCATTTTAGAAACCTGAGAGGAAATATGAGATGTTGGCAGGCAGGATATAGCAGTGTAAAGAGTTCTAGTATGGGAATCAGAAGTTTGGGGTTTAAATCCTGGCTCTGCCAGTTACTAGTGGTATAACATTGGAGAAATCACGAGAGAGAGAGTTTAAAAAAGAAACACAAGCAAAAAAACAAAACAAACAAACAAAAAAACCCAAAAACCCAAACCTGTTCTTCTTTCTCTCCTACCATTAGAAATAAGAAGCTGATAAAATTTTACCCTTAGAAAGTTTTCCCCCAACTCTGTTATAGTTCATACTGGGGTTCCAGTGTTTCCATAGGAAAAAGTACTGTAACCTTTTTTTTGGGAGGAGGACCAGAGCAATTTTTCATTCTCATAACCTCCTAGGTAGATATGAACATGAGAAGTGTTTCCATCATTTCTGAGAAATCAGAGCTTAAGTCACATAAACCTCTAACTTCCTTATATTTGGGAAAGACTTTAAAAAAGCTAGTACTATGCTCAATAGGCACCAAGGATTCTTTTTTCAGTAGCTATTTATAAGTTGGTATATACATCAATCAATGAAAAAGCATGTATTGTTTTGTGCCAGGCAATATGCTATATGACAGAGAGAAAAATAAAACTTCACCTTCAATATAAGGTTGTTAGAGGGCCTTGTGTTTATGGGGGACACAGGTTCCTATGGTGTTCATAAACAAGGAGACTTGTCATTGACCTAAAGTCAATGAGCATTCAGCACTTCTGCTCTGTAACAGACGAACCAGAACGCCATAAGTAGTTTATCTGTAGAGTGTGAAACAGTCCCAAGTTTAGGGATAACAAGAAAGTTAACTATTCATTTTGTAGCAAGGAGCCTTTCTCAACTTCTAAACATCTAAGTAACTTTTAAGCATCTGATGATATCAAAAGAGAGAGGGAGCTGGAAAGGTCTGGTGATACCAGATAGTGGAGCTATCAGGAAAAGAAAGGAATTTAAACTGTACTTAGAAAGCAGTAAAGAAGTACTGAAGATTTTTGAGGAAAAGAATGATATGATTATACCTTATCAAATCTGCAGATGACAAAGACTTAGAGAAATAATTTAACACACTGGAGAACAAAGTCAAGATCTAAAAAAATCTAGACCAGGATATCTCTGCTTTAGGTATCTCTCTAGGATTATAAATTGCAAAGAAGGTACCAACCTACATTGCTAAAGGGAGTCTTCTTCAGCTAGGAGCTTGCTCTACCAATGAAATCACAGGTCCAGGGGCAGCTAGGTGGTACAGTGAATAGAGCACAGGTTCTGGAGTCAGGAGGACCTGAGTTCAAATCAGGCCCCAGACACTTAACACTTACTAGCTGTGTGACCTTGGGCAAGTCACATAACCCCAATTGCCCTGACTTCCACCCTCTAAAAAGCAATAAATAAATAAATAAAGTCACAGGTCCTGGGAGCCTTTCCCAGTCTGTAATCCTATCAATTAGTAATCAGTGCAGAATGCCCCATCATGTGACTATGATTTTGTTCCCAAAGTCAGGATGAGTAGGGGACAAAAGCTCTGCTTTCCCTTGCTGCCCTTTTTTGGCCCTTTATTTCCTTAAAGCTATGCTTTCATAACCCTCTCACATGTAGAGAAATAATTTGTAAGGTTTTTTCCTTTCCAGAACGTCATGGTGACTTCAATAATAATACTTTTATTTTATTTTATTTTATTTTTTATTTTATTTATTATATATTTTTATATATAATATTATATATATTTTATTTTATTTTATTTATTTTATTTTAAACCGAAACAAAAGTGGTAAGTGAGCTTGGTTAGTTTTAGATTACAATAAAAAGATATCTTACCCACATGCAGGCTTCAAGTCTAACTTTTGACATGATGGTCCATAAAGAAATAGATCCTTCAATACCCTCTTCATCTGGACAAATAATCTGATCAGGATATGGTGGCTCTGGGAAATTAACTGAGTTGCATTCATAAGCAGCTAGTGTAACTGAAGCTATATGTGGGCCCTGCAAAAGAAAATTTAAAGCATGAAACAAATCAATATGAATTTAAAATCTATACCACCACATCAATGCCTTCTACATGACTTTAAATTTATGTCAGTATTTCTTAGCTGTTACAATCTTATCCATTGTAGCTGCAAGTAACAGTTGCTAGTTCCTTAGCTCCTTTTGTAATGAATAGGGAAATTTATAATTTTCTCCTTATCTTCTGAAGTGATAAAAAGCTGTATATTGTAATTTTAAGCAACAAAAACTATGACCATCTGAACCTTCTCTGCTAAACAGTTCAATTATTTTCCTGTAAATCTTGGTTAAAGTTAAACTGAAAGCAAAAATCACAACTGGTTCTATCTCCTAGTATAAGCCAATTCAAAATTGTCAAATTTTAATTCAAAGAACTGAAATTTTTACCTGTATGACAGATTAGCCCCATAAACTCATTCTAATACAGAAATGCTTTACAACAAATATCATAAAGAAACTTCTGTGTTGAACCAGCTATATGGGTAAGTTTGTTTCCCTTATTGTGTCAAAGTTCTGTTCTATACAAAATAGGAATATAACTAAGTACCACTTCATAAAATGACTAAGGCTACCATGGGGGTAGCAGAAGTAAGTCTAAGGAGACTTCATTTCTAATCTTGATTTGGACATTAACTAGTTCTGTGATACTAAACAAGTCAGTTACTCCTCTAGGTCTCAACTTCCTGATCTGCAAATGAAGACAGTTCTTACCAACTAGAGGAGATCTAAAATCCCTTCTCTATTTCTAGTAGTCTTTGACTCTAAAGTTAAATTGTAATATATCAGAAAAAATATATTTTCCCATTCAGATACTGAAAAATGTGTTTTTAAACATTAGATTCATTGATCTATTTTATTTTGCAACAACAGACACTTCCCAAATGCCCAAACAAAACAAACCCTTACAAAGCATATTTGGAGAACATCACTAACACTGACTAGAGCTTGTTGCTTCTTAAAGCATTTCATTTACATGTTGCTGAATCTATGATTCTTTTGGCTTTGCTTTTACTCTGAAGCGTGTCATACAAGTCATCCTGGGTTTCTATGAATCCTTCATATGTCAATTCTTATGGCATAGTAATAGTAAACAACATTCATAACCTAATTTGTTCAGCCACTCCCCAACTGTTGGGCACATATACTGTTTCCTGCCTTTTGTTATGAAAAAATGCTGTTATGAATACTTTTGTACATCTATCTTTTCTTACCATCAATATAACATAATACAGTGAATATGAACAATTTAGTAAGTCTTCTTGGATAATTTCCAATTGTTTTCCAGAAGCGTCAAACCAATTCACAATTAGATAGTATACAATGTCTTAGTGACTTGCTTGTCTTAAAAATATCTTTATTAAGTTATGTGGAAATATGTATCTTAAGTACATTTCTGCAGAGTAACTTGCACAAAATCACTTGAAAAGTCTTTGGGTGTGCTGAGAAAAGAAATCATCCCTCCTCTGTTTCACCGCCCACTTATAATTTATACTTGTTCTTCATTATATATACACTGCATATTTACTACCTGAATGGAAAATAAATTTTCACATAGAAATCATTATGAGATTTTTGTGGTTTTACTTGAAAATAAGATCATTTTCAAGTGCTACAAGTTTAATTATGCTCCTATAAATGAAAATGGATTAAAATTATTCACATGTAAAATTAAGTGGCAACCAGATATAAATCATTACAATTTATTCAAAGTTGAAAATATTTGATAAAAATCTAATCTATTTATATGCTGCTATAATATTTTGTTACTTTGAATATTAATTCAAAATGCATAAGTGAATTTTCCAACTAAAATCTCCATCTTTACATACAAATTAAGAAAATCTGAGGTTTTTACTACTATTAATTACAACATGTAAACATTTCTATTTTTTTGAAATATTGCAAAATATTCCTCCTATGATTTTTCATAAATGAGTCAGTCTCTGAAAACAGTAAGTGGTCTCTGTATAAAAGAAAATCTCTTTGATCACACAGTGAAGAAATTTGTGGTTCCAAGAGAGGGGACATGAAAAATACCCAACACCACTTAAAGCTAATAAAAGACCAGGCAGTAAAAATGAATATTATCCTATATTAATACTTAAAAGCATTTTAAAAATATAAACTATATTTCTTAAATATGCTCAACCTTTGGAGGGATTAAATTTAGAAAAATATGGCTTACCATTTAGTACTAGATCAATTAATGATTAATAGGTTATTTCATTTGAGTCTAGTATAGAATGTGGTTTTATCCTTTTTCAAGGATTGCAAAACTTGAGAAACTATAAATTTATTACACTATAAAAATGTTATAAAGGATTAACAAGTATTCATCATTTCATAAGTATACAATACTTTACATGTTAGAAAAGGGCTTTTAAAAATATATATAGCTCAGAGGCATAGCCATATTTAGCTTCAGTCATGTCCATGAGTGGAAAAGATTTTACTGTACTATTATTTAGACAGTAGAGAAAAATTTGAGCTTACTGTTTGTCCTATAGTGACTGAATACAGATGCAAATGTATAAGTTTTTTTCACTATAAATATTTTAAAATGTTTTATCCCATGTTTAACTATGATGAATTT
Organism: Gymnobelideus leadbeateri; assembly: GCA_011680675.1. Taxonomy (NCBI): domain Eukaryota; kingdom Metazoa; phylum Chordata; class Mammalia; order Diprotodontia; family Petauridae; genus Gymnobelideus; species Gymnobelideus leadbeateri. The sequence goes on along the minus strand of WOXC01012107.1, from coordinate 34,249 downwards.
TTTAAAATACCATTTCCTTATGGCTAGGAAATACCAAATAAATAGCAATAAATGTGGTAAAAATGAGAGCAAGAAAATATATGAAAATCTAATTGTAAGTAAAAAATCTATAAACAAACAGCTACAGAGTTCAGAAGCTGAGGATGCATGCATAAAATCCTCACAACAAACAAGGGCTAAATTGTCATTTATCAGGCTTCCAGATGCTAGATAACAGAGTCTGTGAGTTATGAAAGAAGAAACGACTACTTTTCAATTATCCAAAGAGATAAACTGCCCATCCTACCATCTTTTCGTTTCAATTTCAAAATTAATTACATCAAGATATTTTACATCTCCCCTACCTTCTTCTGGATCTTTCATTCATTGAACTAAACAGACTTGCACATTTTCCCACAACTATTCTATAAAGTCAAGTCATGATTACTCAGCCTTAGAATCAGATGTAGTGTTTCACAGACAAAAAGAGAACTCCAAAAACTCAGTCTCTTGTTTCTTCCTAGGCCATTTATTCACCACCTCAGCATCTGAGTTTGAACTCTTGTTAGCTACATGGGGATGTCCAGTAAATTCTTCTTTACACAAGAGGACAATGCACTATAATGCTTAACTTATTACTTGTATAAGTTCAAAAGTAAACAAAACAAAAAACCCTTAGAAATTTAAATGGTAATAGGAAAGGAAATTTAGAAACTTTATGTAAGCTCAAAATATTAAAAAACTAAATTTCTCCTACTTTATTCTCAGAAATATGATAATTTTAAAATGAACTAAAGAGACAAACAAATCACTCTATCTGCAATAAGGCTGTTACGGTTACATCTCAACAGAATTCACAGTGTCTTGTGATCTTTCTGTGTTGCTCAGTATAGTAATTCTAAATAAAATCAACCCAATAAGCTCATCTGACTGCCTGTTTGTGACATATTTGACATCTGGTTCTGTTTCAGTTCAAAACCCCATGTATCTATTCTCAAGAGTTACATTATAATTTCCAAAGCTTTGATTACAGAATAATTTTGCCTTGCTTAGCACAGAAGATGTAGTACTTGGCCAAGACAGAGTATGTTTGGGTGAGAAGAAAACCATAGTTAGATCATGAGGTAAGATTTTGAATAAGGGCAATGTGTATAACTGCTTATGAAATTTTTTTTTTTTTACTATTTTTGGTTATCTTGGCTAGACATATGAAAATGTTACATTTCTAAATTATCTTTTTGCATGAGGTATGAAAATGGAATAATTTATTGGTTGAAGTAATTTAAGTAATAACTAGGAAAATCTCTGAAATCAATTTTCTATTACTTTCAAATACGTATTATACATTTTGGCTGGTAAAGGTATTTGAGACTAGCTAATATTGTATTCTAAATAGGGAGATATATCTGTCCTTCCTTAAATCACATCTAGCAAAAGCACTTATATGCCAGATTCTCTCGAGAGCTGGGAATAGAAACCTAAACAGAAAGACAAACCTTGCCCTCTCTGAAATAAAAAAAGAAAATAAAAGAGGCAAGGAGGGAAAAGGGGGGGAATAGTCTGAAAAAAATCTGAGAGAATCAGAACTGCAGCCTAAAGAATGAAGACATGGCTAGCCTGGGTCTCTTCCTTAAAACAGAGGTTCTAGGAGACAATTAGAAGGAGAAGCAACAGGGGCTGATAATACTTCCAAATGTATAATGTATGAACTTCAATCTATTCAAGGGTGAATAGATTGCTGGGGCATTGTGAAGAAAGACTGCAAGTTAGGCGTGTAAAACAAGTCTGGTGGTGCAGAGGTCCTTATTAGGTCTGGCTGCTAAAAGAAGTGGATTTTATGTTCCTATTCTTTTTCTTGTTACCTATTCTGTCAGGAGATAGCTGGAAGATATCCTTAACTAATGGCAAGTTCCCACATTCAGGCAAGAGAGGCATGGCCTCAACCAAAACAAATTTAGGCTCCTAATAAAGATTATAGGAGAACTATAGTCTTCTTAGGAGCTCTATACCTTCACTCATTGAAAAATATTTACCGCATTATTGGAACAAAAATCCTTGGGTGGTGGGCAGAAGATTATGTTTTAGTTTAAACTACTTCTCAGTATCCTTTGGTGGCTCATCATTCCTATTATGACCCTTGGTAACTGAGTATACCTAAGGCTCTGTCCTAGGCTCTCTTCTGTCTCTCATTATATTCTCTCACTTGGTGATCATATACGCTTCAAAGGGTTTAATTATCATCTCTAAGCAGATGACTCCTAGGATCTATATAAACCACTCTGATCTCTTTCTTAAGCTACATTTGCTTAATGAACTTTTTTTTTTTTTTTTTTTTTTTTGCTTTTTGGAGGGCAGTTGGGGTTAAGCAACTTGCCCAGGGTCACACAGCTAGTTTTTTGTGTTAAGTGTCTGAGGCTACTTTTGAACTCAGGTCCTCCTGACTCTAGGGCCAATGTGAAATGTTCTCCAGGCATCTCAAACTCAACATGTTCAAAATCAAATTAATTATCTTTTCCTTCAAATAACAACAATCAACATTTATTTATTACCTGTTATGTGCCAGGCAGGTGCTAAGCACTATGAATACAAAGAAAGGCACTGAGAGCCCTTACCCTCAAGAAGTTAAAAATATAATGGGTGAGACAACACATAAAAAGAAGCTGAAAAGGAGGGTGGAGGGGGAAGGGGTAAGAGGACCCAGCATAGGGTCATGATGAAGTCCTGCAGCCCCAGAGGGAAATGATCTGAGGAGTTAAGAGTGACACAGTTGGGGCGGCTAGGTGGCGCAGAGAATAGAGCGCCGGCCCTGGAATCAGAAGGACCTGAGTTTGGAGCCGGCCTCCGACACCTAATCCGCACAAACAAAAACCTAGCCGTGTAACCTTGGGCAAGTTACTTAACCCCAATTGCCCTAAAGGGGCGGCTAGGTGGCGCAGTGAGTAAGAGCGCCGGCCTCGGAGTTTGGATGACCCGAGATCAGATCCGGCCTCAGAAAATGAGCACCCACGCATAAATAATGACTAGCCGTGTAACCTTGAGCAAGTTACTTAACCCCAATTGCTTTAAAAAAAAAAAAAAAAGAGTGACACAGTTGATTTTATCTTGTAGGATGATGAATTTTTGAAGATCATGAAGTTCAAGAGAATAACCAGTGATGATGATGAATACCCTGGGTATATATATTCTTAAACTAAAGATTGGTGAGAAGCTCTCAAATGTCCAGAGGGAGGGAGGGAGTCCAGAGGCAAAGGGTACAAACCTATTCCTCTTCCTATCAAAAGAACTATTATCCTTTGCAGGTCATCCTCTACTCCCCACTCTCACAAATTTCACATATAAAATTAGTTGTCAAATCTTCTTTTTACTCCCACAATATCTCTTGCACCTATCCCCTTCTAAATTTCCACTATTTACAAGGAATTCATGTAACTGAAAGGTCTGGTTTTCATTTTCATACGTCTCATTTACAAATTATTATTATTATTATTTTCACTTTTTGGAGGGCAATTGGGGTTAAGTAACTTGCCCAAGGTCACACGGCTAGGTTTTTTTTGTTTGTGTGTGCATTACGTGTCTGAGGCCGGATCTGAACTCAGGTCCTTCTGACTCCATGGCTGGCGCTCTACTCACTTCGCCACCCCTTCATCTACAAATTATAAGGAACTGAAGAAACACCAGAAACTATGGACATGTGGCAAAAGTTTTAGACTCCTTTCTTCCAAGGACATCAGTTTAAAAACAAGAAACAGAAATTAGGTTATATTAATAAGGAGTTCTATTTATTTAAGCTCTAGACCAATCAATGTGAAAAATCACAAGAAATATCACAAGAAAAGATGCTGTGTGTAAAAGACATATTTTAGGTTCCATATTATTATCTTTGACCAAAAACTGTAGTATTTTGTGCTTTTATAATATCAGTTTATAACCTATTCCCTCATCTACACAAACACAAGTCAAGCGATTTTTCAAGGGTAAAAAGTTCCTATCAGTTTCTTCTGGGAAGGTTAGGGAAAAAGTAATGCTATCCAGCCCAGAATCCTGTGATGATGCCTATGAAAAGTATTCACCATACTCCATCACTAAAAAGTAGCAAGAATTTGTTAGTTTAGAATATAATTAATTAAGACTAGGCAATAAGTAAATGATTTAGAGACAACTGGTTGTCTACATGACTTGCAAACCATATTGTTCTTTGTTGCTTTTCTTTTAAGGGAGTGTTAGAGAAATTTGGAAATTCTACTGCAAACACAGGCCTTAAACTTATAATCTTTTTAATGTAATGTTTTCTCCCATCAAGATCAGAACAGACTTTCACAAAGATCCCATTTTGCAATGAACAACTTTAAAAGGATAGTATAAAAAAGTTTAAAAATTCTAAAAGGGTTAAAAAGTTCAGCCCATTTCAATTCAGCGTAGTGTAATGGAAAAAGGAGTAAGTAGCCTCAATCAGAAAGATGCCACCATTTCCCCTTTATCTATCTTTATAAGGGCAAAGCTCTTTATCTTCTCCGAGCTCTAGTTTCATTATATGTAAAATAGGGCTAATAAGAGAACCTTCTCCACAGGTGGAATACTAGATGATCAAATGGAGGCAAGGGATGTAAAAGTACTTTGTAAATACAAAAAGTTATATAAATGTAAGTTGGTGGTACTAATATTATTGAAGAAGAGGCTAGAAGAGGCCTGTTTTCTAGTCATTTGATCTTAGATCAGTCATTTAGTGTCACTGGGTTTTTATCTGTAAAATGGGGTTAACATCACTTGTTTTATTTATGTCACAAGACAAGAAAAATGAAAGAGTACATTTATGGACCCTCTAAAAAATATAGCACTATACAAACATAACATATTGTTGCTGTAAATTCAACATTAGCACATATTCTAAGTATATAATTTTTATTTCTTAATACATTTCTTAATAAATAAAAATATCCAGAAGAAGCTACTTCAGGAGACAGTGAATTCCCTCTCATTAGATCATCACTTATCTGATGTATGGTAGGGAGGAATTACTGTTAATGTATATGGGGGAGGGTAGGTGGTGCAGTGAATAGAGCACCTGTCTTGGAATCAGGAGGACCTGAGTTCACATCCAGCCTCAGACACTTAACACTTACTAGCTGTGTGACCTTGGGCAAGTCACTCGACCCCAATTGCCCTGCCATCCCCCCTCCAAAAAAGCAAAAACAAAAAACAATAATAAAGTATATCGGCTAGACAACATGACCTCTGGGGTCTCTTCCAGTTCTGGGACTCTAGTTGGGGTTATTTTCATAATAAAAGTACAATGTTTAGAAATCAGGCTGGACTACTAGTGAACTCTAATCTTTTTAAATCTAGACAAATTTATCCATAAAATGGCTGTGATACGCAAAAGAGAAACATAACTACAAAGGCATGATTATCAAGGAATGAAGTAAAAACAAGTGCTAGGTATTAGAGTTCCCCTTTGCTTTGCTAAATGAAATCCTCCCTTATGTCACAGGGAATTTGGGGTTCATTTTTTGACATGATGCCTTGATCATGACATACAAAAATTAATACCCAAGTCATTTCTTAGAAGATGTTGGGAAGAAAGGCCTATGATTCCATAATCAGACAAAAAATAAATAGAGGAAGTGACATCATTTTGCAAAGCTTCTTCACCTTTCCAGAAGTCGCAAGTCATTGCATGCTTATTATCAGAGTCATTACACGAATATACAGAAAGCACAGTCAATATAGCATCACCACTACTTTTCCCCTCTTCCCTCCCATTACTGAAGTATTAACTGTACTTTTAACTAAGGACCTTTTGTACTTATTATTATTATTGGCAAATTCCATGGCTTTCTGCCCCCAAAGTTACAGAAAGATGAACAAGCATAAAAGATAGAGGTTAGTCAACATAATTACATCTTAAATCACTATAAAAGAACTTTCTGTCCAAATTGAAAGGCATGACACCTGAGAAGAGAAGTAAGTCCTTGTTTACTATGGCATTAACAATTACTATAGTATTGTGATTGAAGTCATTTGAGATTACTTCATGTTTACTTAATCATGTTTACTTACCAAGTTAAAGAGAATTCAAGAAATGTTTAAATCACAGAAAACAAAGCACTTAATAATCAAGTAAAGTAGCCTACACACATTTATTAAGTAGCTACTTATGTATTAGGCAGACACCGTGCTAGGTAGTGGGGATACAAAATCAAATTGAAAGTTCTTCCCCCTCAAAAGGTTAACATTCAATCCATGATAACAACATGTATGTATATATACAGCATGTATGAAATACATATATAGTGCATATACAGTAAACACAAAATAATGATGGCAACTATCAGCTGGGGGGAATCAAGAAAAGCCACATCATGTAAGAAATGGTACTTGAGTTGAGTTTTGAAGGAAGCTTAGAGGTGAGGAAAGAGGAAACAAAAAATGGAGTGCTGTATATGAGGAAAAGTAAAAAGGCTGGTTCATAGAGTATGAGAAAGAGAACAATTCATAATAAATCTGGAAAGGTAGTTTGGGGTCAGGTTATGAAGTGGGTCTTTTTTTGCCTTTTCTTCTATTGAAAATAATAGTTTTGTGAATTTTTTCTCCCTCACAATTACAATATATTTTCACACCAGAAGACAAAATAATAAAGAAAGACCTTTCTGGATCCTTCCAAGTTTCTATTCACAAGGGCTACACAATAGGCACCACAGTCCTCACAAGTCCATTAAGAAATTAATTATAAAGTTAAATATTAAATTCATGATTGTTACTTATTTGCAGATAGCTACTTTTAAAATATTTTTCAATAATTAATGTAATAAAAGATACTATGGATTCTATCAAATATCAGTTGAATATTGGTAACTCTTAACAGTGAAGTAGGAGAGAGTTCAGTAATTATTAAGAATTAACAGGAGGAAAATTAACAGGACCCCTGCCCCACAAGTAATAAAACTAGGAAAAGATTGTGGTTTTCTCTCCCCTAAGACACATAATACAAAGGCATTATGAAGTGTTTTAAAGGCCAAAACAGCAGAGTTTTTATCTGATCACAGAGGTAACAGGAAGCTACTAGAATTTACTGATTAGGGGTTGTCAGGCCTGTGATTTAGGAATACCACTCTGGGAGCTATAAAATATCTTATTCTTATAGAGAAAGCACGTCATATGCTGGTTTTCAATAAATATTATATAATGGAATGATTTCATGGTATGTTTCAATGACAGAATAACTCTAACTAAAAAAAAGAGATAGTTTCCAAGCCCTGTACAGAATGTTAAATTTAGGCACACAAATACCTATTACTTAGCAATGTAATGAATACCTATTCACATACCTAAATTTAGTATATTACTTTTTATATACTTTGGAAAGAAATATTTAAATGATGATCCATGCTTTCTGGTAAACAAGAGAATGTTGCTAATTACTATACTTAGAAAGTCACTGGATAGTCAAATGCTCTGCCTTCTTTCTTCTGCTGGTACAGCTGTATCCAGATGGGTCTTTCCAGTTGCTACCCTTGTTTTGGCTTGATATTCATAGTACTAGAGTAAGAGCCCCCCCCAAATTTTAACCACAATTATGAATAAAATCAGTCCAAATTCAGAATTTTAAAACAATTAGGCAAAGCCTCCCCTTAGTTTTTTGAAAGTGACTGTAACAGAAAAGACTGCTGGGGGCCCTTTAAACCTGTAAGTTAAGTAACCTTCAAAGTCAGCTAGAGAGCACAGTAAATAGAGTTAAGCCTGGAAGCAGGAAGACTTAAATCCAAATCTGGCCTCAGATACTTACTAGCTCTGTGACCCCTCACAAGCCACTTTAACCTCTGTCTGTCTCAGTTTCCTCTATTTTAACAAGAAGATAATAAAAGCACCCTAGATGGAAGAGCTGCTGTGAGGATTAAAAGAGATAACTGTAATGCACTTAACACAATGCCTGGCACATAGGTGCCTAATACATACTTCCTTCCTTCTCTTTATTAATATTAAGGAAGAGGCAAGAAAAACTGCTACTTTAGAAATGTCCTTTCCATATGTTTAGGGATAAATATTTCAAATAGGAAAAATATTTAAACTTTTGCTGTTTCCAAATGAACTGACCTGCAATCATTTTATATTCATTTCAGAAGATACTGAAGGAAGATGCTAGGCTACAAATGCAAATGAAATTTAATCCCAGTTGATGAGGGTTTTTTAAGTTGGAAAGCAACATGTAAATTACAAGTATTGGAGGAAGTTTCTTTCAACTCTTATTTTACAATAATACTTACATTATTGTCAACATTTTCCATTTGGATGAAACACATAAAAATCAATAAAAAACTGAATGGCAGCTTATTACTTACCTTAACACAGAGCAAAATTAAAAGTATTAATAACAACATGAGTAAAAAACTTTAAAACTTTCATTGTCACTCAATGAGGTCTGGTTTATTTCCCATGTAATCACAGAACAGCAGACTTAGAAACAATTTTGGAGGGTCATTGAGTCCTAAAAGCCTAACCCCTCTGAACCATTTGTGATAAATGCTCATATAGTGTTCACTTGAGGAATTTCAATGGTATAAAATTCCCTATACTCATTAGGCAGCACATTTTTACTTTCAGACATCTCTAATTATTTGGAAGCTTCCGCTTAGACTAAACAGAAATTTGTCTCCTTAACTGATTATCTAAAAGTTAATCAATACTAAACAATTAACATTTCCCTACCTGATATGACTACCTTGACTTTTAAATATACATGAAAATCAAAGTGCTGAAACTGCTTTTAACAGATTCTCAGATGCGAAAATACAGAAGTTAGAAATCTCAGTCAACAGAGGTAAACTACTCATACAGTTCTTGATCTGTTTATCATTCAGAGTTTCTTCTTTTCTTTGCAGTTCCCTGTGCAGAAGAGGTGGGATAAGCTGGAAGAGGATCTAAGAAGATTTAGTTTTTCAGGTGCCTTTTACAAGTCCTACTCCAGGCAATGTCTCCATCTAGCGTCAAACTAGATTCACTGCATTATACTTGAAAGTCCAAACTTTACAGCAAGATCCATCTAAGTCATTAGTAATTTTTAGATAGGACAGAATCTCATGAATTAGTTTCAAACTATTGGTATTGTCCATTAATAATTCATGAGACTCTGGTCATTTTTCCTATCTTGTAACTTGGTGATTCACTGTTATCTACTTGTGCTTATAAACAGCATATTAGATGGTAATTTTCTCAGTACAAAGTTACGGTAGTTTTAAAAACAAAACAGTACACTTGTTGACATTACTGAGAGTTCACAGTTCCAGTTATAGAAAAGTATTACAGAAAGGACACTGAAATAACCCCACAACTAATCTCCATTGTTTCTAACATTTAACCTTAATCCTTAAGATGTTATTTGGAAAAAATCCCTCTAGAAAAGTCTAACCCTAATTTCAATGCCTCATTCCTGCTGGGTTCTCGAAGACTAGGCCAGTGTCCTACCAAGATCCTACCAGCTAGGAAAACTATGATCATGGTCCCAGAAAGAGACTCTTTCCATCAGGTAAGACCTAGCCAGATGAAGTACTAGGAGGTTGGCTGCTGGAGGATGAATTCTTTGGTCACAGCAATCTATAAAATAAAAGTAAGATGTCTGTCTACATCAATGGTTCTCAAATTTTTTGGTCTCAGGACCTCTATCCATTCAGTAATTATAGAGGACGCTCCAAAAAAGCTTTTGTTCATATGGGTTATGTCTACTGACTTTTATAGTATTGGAAATTAAAATATCTTAGTATTATTATGAAAATAGTTTTGACTGTGAGTATCCCTTGAAAGTGTTGCAAGGACTCTCAGGGATCCTGGACTACACTTTGAGAAACTTCTTTATTAAGTAGTAAGGAGTTAACTGAAGTTTTTTTAGGGACCTATCCAGATAAATTAATGTGTAAGTAAGGTTCATCTGTTAGCAGTGTGAAGATTAGATTAGATTAGGGACAGAGACTAGCAGCAGAAGACTTAGGTTGGTGACAGTCCAGGGTGTCAATAAGGAATGAACAAATGTTAATATTTAAGAACCTCTAATCTAGAGCAAGACTACCTTAAATCTGTTACTTTTCCCTGCTCAATGTGTAGTGTTAATAATGAAAAATAGAAAGTATTATCACCCATGTAAACTTAAGTAAAACCCCCACCAGAGTCAAATTTTGGACACCCCAGGCCAGAATAAAGTTTTTCTGCCATTTGGCAGCTAATTTACAATTTGCTGATTTTTCATTGACCCCTTTCTTAATACAGGGTTCCATTTTCCCATAAAGTCCCTTCCTTCCTCCTTAAGCACTACTGCTACGGGATTTTCTCTTCAAAACTGGTTTTAATAAAGGGTTCTTGGGGCGGCTAGGTGGCACAGTGAATAGAGCACCAGCCCTGAAGTCAGGAGGACCTGAGTTCAAATCCAGCCTCAGACACTTAACCACTTACTAGCCATGTGACCTTGGGCAAGTTACTTAACCCCAATTGCCTTGCAAAAAAGCAAAAAACCCCAAAAAAACCAAAAAACCAAACCCCAAACTATACCATTAAATCAGAGAACTAAGCCCTTTCACAGATATGGCTAGGCAAAGAATTCTTTATCAAACAAGGATACAGGCAATAACAAAAGATCAAATAAATAATTTCAATTACATGAAATTGAAATGCTTTTACACAAGTATAGTACCACCCTGTGCTGCCTCTCCAATTCACACTTTCAGGCTGGGTCTCCTGGGGGATAACTATCCCAAGTTCAAGGTACTTTGTGGGTTCTCTCTCCTCAAAAATAGCTCAGGAATTGCTGGACTTTTGGGGACTACTCTCTCAGATACAATGTCTTCTACTGGGTGAGGTGTTATACTGCAAGACCTCATTGTTTATGGAAAGTAGAAGAGAGAAGTCCCTTCCACTCCTGCCCTCTGTAAGAGGTGTAACAGAAAATTCTAAGAGCAACCCCCCTCCAAAAGTTAGGTTCATCCTCCATAGCTGGCTCTCTCCTTTCAAATTGTCAGAGAAAATTCACCTCAGAGCTTGGTCTTGTTTTTAATGTCACAAAAGGTATCCTTTGGCTAGTCAACTTATAATTCCATCAAACTGATTAAAGAGTTTCTTGGAATCATGCTATTGTTATGCTAATTATGCTAAAAATAAAATATCTAAAATGTCCATATCCATACCCTTTGACTCAGAAATCTTGCTTCTAGGTGCATAAACCCAGAAAGACAAAGGAAATATGGGCCCATATACACCAAAACATTCGATATCAACACTTACCATGGTAGTAAAAAACTGGAAACAAAGTGGATGCCCATCAATTGGGGAAATTGTTAAAGAAATTGTTATGCAATGTATGTAATGTACACATGAATATAATGTACTATTACTGTGTCATAGGGATGAAGGTAAAAACAAAAAATATTAATAGAAAAATTTTAATAAACAAATAAATGGTACTCTTACCAGATAAAGCAGAAAAGTATGTAGACCTGTTCCAAGCCCAACAGAAGACAGAATTCCTAAGCCTACCCAGTAGGCACACCAAAGAATCTTTTTCTCCATATATTTCACATACTGAAAAACAAGAATACTACAATTTCAAAATTGCCTCAAACCATTTGGGAATATTAGGCTAAATCAACAAAAATAAAGGATTACAACCAGAAAGAAATTCTTGTTCCTTTTTCTTATAGAATTATGTATGTAGTAGATGGGCAACAAAAAGGTTAATTACCATTCAGCTAATTAGCAAAAAGATTTTAGGTTCCAAATTGGTACTTTCTTAAGTACAGATATCATGACTAAGAAGCTACCAATAAAGAGAAGAAATTTTTGAAAGTCACAAATTTTCTGAATTTAAAAAAACATGGAAAAGAGTAGAGTGAAAAAAGTGATAGCTACGACTGTCAATATAACATGTTCTTCATCATCCAGGTTAAATAAAATAGATGCAAAATGAGTCACACACTGGGGACTGAGGTATAGTAGGTGCACTGTGGTAGCAAGTACAAACTGAGAGTGAAAGAACACTTGGAGTAAAAGTATCCACAGGACATGGATACTGGTGGGAAAAAGTCAAGGTAAGAAAGAGCTGGAAGGAATCTAGAGATTATCTAGCTTGGGGGTTCTTTACGTTTTTTGTGCCATGATCACTTTGGGTAGCAGTCTGGTGAAGACTATGGACTTTTCCAGACAATGTTTTTAAATGCAAAAAATAGAATAAACAGGATTATACTGAAATACAGTTATCAAAATATTAAAAAGTTAATGGTCTCCAGATTAAAAGATTACAGATGGAGAGAATGAAGTACTTAGAAGCTGTAAATTGTTCAAAGTAACACAACTGATTAATGGGAAAGTAAAGTTTTTGAGTCAAGTCTTTTTTCAGCTGAATGCAGTTCTCTTTCTACTAGTTAAAAGGATTCTAGAAGTTCTGGCTTAAATGCCTCACCTGTGGCACAAGCTCTTCAGAAAGATGGCATGCATTCTGATTACCCCTTCACCTAGTCTGCCCTCCCTTCTAATTCACCTCTCCCACCCCGTTCTCTTGTCCTCTTCCCTTCTAATTTTCCTGTAGGGCAAGATAGATTTCAATTCCCCACTGTCTGTATATCTTATTTCCCAGTTGCATGTAAAAACAATTTTTTGTTTTTTGTTTTTTTTTTCTGGAAGAGGAAGGCAAGGCAATTGGGGTTAAGTGACTTGCCCAAGGTCACATGGCTAGTAAGTTAAGTGTCTGGGGCCAGATTTGAGTAAAAACAATTTTTAACATTCATTTTTAAAACTTTGCATTCCAAATTCTCTCCCTACCTACCCACCCACCCTCACTAAGAAAGCAAGGAATTTGATATAGTTATACATGTGTAGTCATGCAAAACACTTCCATAATAGTCACGTTGTGAAAGACTATATTTCCCTCCATCCTATCCCACCCCCCCCCCATTTATTCTACTGTCCTTTGACCCTGTCACTCCTCAAAAGTGTTTGCTTCTGATTACTCCCTCCCCACATCTTCCCTTGCTTCTATTATCCCCTCTCCCCCACCTTATCTTCTTCCCACTAACTTTTCTGTAGGGTAAAATAGATTTCCATACCCAATTGAGTACGTATATTATTCCCTCCTTAAGCCAAATACTATGAGAGTACGGTTCACTCATTCCCTCTTACCTCCCCCCCCCTTCCCTCCACTGTAAAAGCTTTTTCTTGCCTATTTTATGTGAGATACTTTATCCCATTCTACCTCTCCCTTTCTCCTTCTCCCAGGACATTCCTATCTCTCACCCCTTAATTTTATTTTTTAGATGTCATCCCTTCATATTCAACACACCCTATGCTTTCTGTGTGTATATATATGTATGTATATATACTCTCCAATGACCCTAATACTGAAAAAGGTCTCATGAGTTACAAATATCATCTTTGCATGTAGGAATATAAACAGTTCTACTTTAATAAATTCCTTATGATTTCTCTTTCCTGTTTACCTTTTCATGCTTCTCTTGAGTCCTGTATTTGAAAGTCAAATTTCCTATTCACCTCTGGTCTTTTTATCAAAAATGCTTGAAAGTCCTCTATTCCACTGAATATTTATTTTTTCCCTTGAAGCATTATACTTAGCTTTGCTGGGTAGGTGATACTTGGTTTTAATCCTAACTCCTTTGACTTCTGGAACATCATATTTCAAGTCCTCTGATCTTTTTTTTTTCTTCTTTTGGAGCGGGGAAGGCAAGGCATTTGGGATTAAGTGACTTGCTCAAGGTCATATAGCTAGTAAGTGTGTCAAGTATCTAAGGCCGGATTTGACCTCAGGTCCTGTCTCCAGGGCCTGCGCTCTATTCACTGTACCACCTGCCTGCCCCCTCCCTCTGATCTTTCAATGTAGAAGTTGTTAAATCGATTTGGGGGCAGAGCCAAGATGGAGGAGTAGAAACAGTGCAACCAAGGCACTCTCCCCCCAGATCACCTCCAAACTATGTAAAAAGGGGACTCTGAACAACTTCTGGAGCCCCAGCACCCACAGAACGACATAGAGAAGCTAACCTCCCGCTGAGGACAGCCCAACAGCCCTGCAGGAAGGACCAGCGCAGCTATCTGGTAGCCAGCAGTGAAACACGCAGCGCGGAGAGCTGAGCCCAGGTCTGAATGAGCCTCAGTTTTAGCCCCAGGGCAGCCAGGCCAGCAGCCAGCTGGAGGGACCCCAGAACACCAGCAGCTGTGGCGATTCCAGAATTATCAACTCAGATATGCATAGGACAAAGTGAGAGGTTAGTGCCCTATGGACTTTGGGACCAGTATTTGGGGAACACGTTGGCTTCCTCCCCTGGGGGTGAAAAGCTGCTGAGGAGACACGCCATTTTGTAGTTTTCAGTGGCAGCTCCAGCTCCTGGCCTGCGAACTGTAGGGAGATCCAGCGATCAGTCTTGGGGGTTAATCACTCTTGCTTTAACCTCCCTGGAACTGGATTGTAATCTGGGGGGGAGGTCTGGGGTGGGTATCCAGCTTGCCAGAAAGCAGTGAAGACCCCAACGTTCGGGAGGAAAGCTCTCCTGTCTGGTGGCAGAGTCCTACTGTGGCAACAAGCCCCAAAGTCAAGTAATTAAGTGGCAACGTGTCAAGGCAAAAGAAACAAAATAAACAGAAAAATGCAACCTTAGACTCCTATTTTGGGGGTAAAGAGGATCGAAGCATAGGACAGGAAGAGGACTGTGAGGTCAGAAATACTCCTCCAAAAGCCCCAAAGGAAAATATGAGCAGGTTACAGGCCATAGAGGACCTTAAGAAGGACTTTAAAAATCAAATAAGAGAAGTGGAGGAAAAATTGGAAAGAGAAATGAGAAGGATACAGGAAAAGTATGAAATGAGGGTCAACAGCCTGACTGAGGAAAACAACACCTTAAAAAATAGACTAACTCAAATGGCAAAGGAGGCCCAAAAGAGCAATGAGGAGAATAATGCCTTAAAAAGCCAAATTTACCAGATGGAAAAAGAATCTCAAAAGCTCACTGAGGAGATCTATTCCTTCAGAGTTAGACTGGACCAAATGGAAGCTAATGACTTTATGAGAAATCAAGACGCTGTTAAGCAGATCCAAACAAATGCAAGAATAGAAGGCAATGTGAAATATCTCATGGGAAAAACCACTGACCTGGAAAATAGATCCAGGAGAGACAATTTAAAAATTACTGGACTACCTGAAAGCCATGACCAAAGAAAAGAACCTAGAAATCACCCTTCAAGAAATTTTTAAGGAAAACTGCCCTGATGTTTTAGATCCAGAGGGCAAAACAGAGGTTGAAAGAATCCACAGATCACCTCCTGGAAAAGATCCCAAAAAGAAAACTCCCAGGAATATTATAGCCAGGTTCCAGAATCCCCAGATCAAGGAGAAAATACTCCAAGCAGCCAGGAAGAAACAATTTCAATATTGTGGAAACACAATCAGAATAGCCCAGGACCTGGCAGCTTCTACACTGAGGGATAGAAGGGCATGGAATATGATATTCCAGAGGGCAAAAGAGCTGGGAATGAACCCAAGGGTCACCTACCCAGCAAAACTGAGTATTTTGTTTCAGGGGAAAATATGGTCATTCAGTGGAATAGAGGACTTTCAAGCATTCTTGAGGAAAAAACCAGAGTTGATTAGAAAATTTGACATCCAGACAGAAGAAGCAAGAGATGCCTGAGAAGGTAATCAGGGAAAAGAAATCAAAAGGAACTTAGCAAAGTTGACCTATTTACATACCGATATGGAAAAACAATAACTGTGACTAATTAAACCTTTCTCAGTATGACAATAATGGAAGAAGGGTGTATGGTCATATGAATACATATGTGAATGTGTGTATATATGTTTACAGTTCTACATGGAGAGAGGGCATAGGTTGAATTTGTTGTGAAGGAATGACTTAAGGGGTGAAATTATGAGGTGAGAGAGGAAAGTGGCAAGAGGAGATGGGGAGAAACAGGGTAGGATAAACTATCTCATGTAGAAGAAACGGGGGGGGGGGGGGGCGGCGCGGCTAGGTGGCGCAGTGAGTAGAACGTTGGCCCTGGAGTCAGAAGGACCTGAGTTCGGATCCGGCCTTAGACACTTAACGCACACACAAACAAAACCCTAGCTGTGTGACCTTGGGCAAGTTACTTAACCCCAATTGCCCACCAAAAGGCCAAAAAAAAAAAAAAAGAAGAAGAAGAAGAAGAAGAAGAAGAAGAAGAAGCAAGGGGAAGGGAAGAATAGGAAGGCAAAAAGGCAAAACCACATTCTCATTGAATTTGGTTCAGGGAGAGAATGACTTACATACTAAATGGGATATCTCAACCTTCAGCAGAATAGGGGGAAGGGGGATGAGAGGAGGGATGATGGATGGGAGGGCATTCTTGGGGGGAGGGGAGGTTGGAAGTACCCACTATAGAAGAGGGACAGGTTCAAGTAGGGAATGGACCAGGTGGGGGGTGGGATGGGTGGGAGGGAATTATAAGCAGCCTTGTCCAATATATCTACTATGGTAATATTTTGCATAGCTGTACATGTACAACACATACTTAATTACTTATCTTCCCAGAGGGAATGGGTGACAAGGGAGGAAGGGAATGGATCTGAAATTTGAGGTCTTAAAATTAAATGTTTCAAATATATATAAATACTATTATCAATACTCTTTTGCATGTAATTGGGAGATAAGATGTACAGGCATTGGGGCACAGAGATTCACCTTGCTCTAATGGAAAAGTTGAAGGGAGAAGATATGGGAGAGAGCAGATTGGAGAAAGGGATATCTTGTGGGACTGCTATTCTGGGATGGTGGGTAGGGGAAAAACGGGGAAAAAATTGTAACTCAAAATCTGGTGGAAATGAATGATGTAAACCAGAAGTTCATAAAGCATTTGTTTAATTAAAAAAAAAAAGTTGTTAAATCTTGGGTTATCCTGATTGTGTTTCCACAATACTTGAATTGTTTCTTTCTGGCTGCTTGTAATATTTTCTCCTTGACATGGGAACTCTGGAATTTTGCTACAATATTCCTAGGAGTTTTCCTTTGGGATCTCTTTCAGGATGTGATTGGTGGATTTTTTACATTTCTATTTTACTCTCTGGTTCTAGAATATCAGAGCAGTTTTCCTTGATAATTTCTTGAAAGATGATGTCTAGGCTCTTTTTTTTTTTTTTTTTTGCTTTTTGGAGGGCAATTGGGGTTAAGTGACTTGCCTAAGGTCACATGGCTAGTTTTTGTCTTAAGTGTTTGAAGCCGGATTTGAACTCAGGTCCTCCTGACTCCAGGGCCGATGCTCTATTCATTGTGCCACCTAGCCACCCCTAGGCTTTTTTTTTTTTTATCATGGCTTTCAGGTAGTCCAATAATTTCTAAATTATTTCTCTTGTATCTATTTTCCATGTCAGTTGTTTTTCCAATGAGACATTTTACACTGTCTTCGATTTTTTCATTTTTTTGCTCTATAACTTTTTTTTTGGGGGGGGGGGAAGGCAGGGCAATTGGAGTTAAGTGACTTGCCCAAGGTCACATGGCTAGTAAGTGCTAAGTATCTGAGGCTGAATTTGAACTCAGGTCCTCATGACTTCAAGGCTGGTGCTCTATTCACATTGGCTCCCAGCCGCCCCTGCTTTATCATTTCTTGATTTCTCTTGGTGTCAGTTTCCATTTGCTCCATTCTAATTTTTAAAGTATTATTTTCTTTAGTGAGTTTTTGGACTTCCTATTCCATTTGGTCAATCCTACTTTTTAAAGCATTCTTCTCCTTGGCTGTTCGGACTTCTTTTGCCATTTGGCTTAGTCTATTTTAAAGGGTTATTTTCTTCACTATTTCTTTTGGTCTCCTTTAGCAAGCTGTTGACTCTTTTCATGATTTTCTTGCATCACTCTCATTTCTCTTCCCAATTTTCCCTCTATTTCTGTTACTTGATTTTCAAAATCCTTTTTAAGCTCTTCCATATTTTTTTTTTTTGGAGGCTTTAGATGTAGGAGCTTTGACTTTGCTGTCTTCTTCAGGTTGTATATTTTGATCTTCTTTGTCACCAATGTAAGATTCTATAATCTGAGGTTCTTTTTTTTTTTTTTGCTGTTTGCTCATTTTCCCAGCCAATTACTTGACTTTTGAACTCTTTGTTAAGGTATGACTGCTTCCAGTGTGGAGGGTGTACTTTCCCAAGCTTTAGGGGTTTTGTGCAGCTGTTTTTAGAGATAATTCTAGATACCTGTAAATTTTCAATTCTTCCAAGGTGGTATGGTCTAAGGACAGGTGTTTACTCCTTTCCGGGCCTGTGCTCTGGTCTGTGAGTGACCATAAGCACTCTTTGCTGCCTTAGAGCTGTGAGAAGGATTCACTCTCCACTGCTACCACAAACTCTGTCAGGCCAGGGCTCCTCCTCACCCCAGGACCACTTCCTATGACTGTGATGCAGATCCAAGCACAGGCAAAGCAAGAGAATCCCGACTCAGTGCCAGCAAAGAGATCCCTGCAATCCCCCTTTGATCAATTACTTGTTCCCTTATTGTCTGTGGGCTGAAAGATCTGGAAGCAGCCATTGCTACCATCCCCACTGTCGCCCCAGGGCTGAGTTCCTCTCTCATTCAGGTCCAACAGATGTTTCCTATTGTCCTTCTAAGTTGTCTTTGGTGTTTGTAGGTTGAGAAGTTTGGAAACCACCACAGCTGCCAATGATTCAGTCCCTTAAGGCCTGCTCTAGGTTTGCTGAGGCCTGGTTTGTGCTGGACTGTGCTCCTCTCTGACTGGTGCCAAGAGACCTTTCTTGTCAACCTTTCAGGTTATCTTAGGTTGGAAATTTGTTTCACTCTGCCATTTTGTGGGTTCTGCTGCTATAGAATTTTTTTTGAGTCATTTTTTACAGGCATTTGGAGGGGTTTAGGGGAGATCTCAAGGAAGTTCATACTTTTACTCCATCATCTTGGCTCTAACCACCTAATGAATAGTTTTTAGACTCTAATCTTGCAACTGCCACCAAGTACGTTCATTTCAAATTTTCTAAAACATGCAAGAATTCTTTTTGTTTGTTTTTTGGGGTTTTCTTTTCTTTCTTTCTTTTTTTTTTTGGTCTTTATTAATTTGTTTACTTTTAGTTTATAAGATTCAGTTCCACAATTCCTTGAGTTTTTAATTTTTCCCCCTCCCTCCCCTTCCCCCACCCATGGTGGCATAAAATCAAGTATAGCATCTGCAAATACTTTCACATTAGACATCAGTCAGGTTATAAAGAAGGATTGTATCAGATGGCATGCACAATGGGAAAGAGGAAATAAACCCAAACAAGATAAAGAAAAAGAGCAGGTAGTTTGCTTCAATCTGGATTCAAACTCTGTTCTTTCTAATTCTTTCTCTGAATGTAGACATCTCTCTCCATCATGAGTCTTTTGGAGTTGACTTATAACCCTGCATTGCTGAGAAGAGTCCAGTCTATCAAAGTTGGTCATCACACATATGCTGTGTCTGAAATTGTATACAAATTTCTCCTGGTTCTGCTCTTCTCACTCAGCATCAGTTTGTATAAGCCTCTCCAGGTAAACATGAAGTCCATCTGCTCCTCGTTTCTTTCTATGTCTCTCTTTCGTCTCATAATTGGAGGTCAAATTTTCCATTGAGCTCTGGCTTTTTCATCAGGAAAGTCTGGAAATCCGTTACATCAGTGAATGACCATCTCCTTGCCTGGAAGAATATGTTCAGTTTTGCTAGATATGTAATCCTTGGTTGTAATCCGAGTTCTTTTGCCTTGAGAAAAATCATATTCCAGTTCCTCTGATCTTTCAGTGTAGAAGCTACCAGATCCTGTGCAATCCTCACTGTGGTTCTGAGGTACTTGAATTGTTTCCTTTTGGCTGCTTGTAGTGTTTTATCCTTTACCTGATAGTTCTGGAGTTTGGCCACAACATTTCACAGACTTTTCAATTTGGGGTCTCTTTCAGGAGGAGACTGGTAGATTCTCTTGATTCCTATTTTATCCTCTGGTTCTAGTATCTCAGGGCAGTTTGCCTTGATAAGCTCTTGGAAGATCCTGTCCAGCCTCATTTTTTTTCATCATGATTTTCTGGTAGGCCTAGGATTCTCAGATTATCTCTCCTGGATCTGTTTTCTAGGTCAGCTATTTTTCCATTGAGGTATTTTACCTCTTTATCTAATTTTTTCATTCTTGATGTTTTGTTTGACTGATTTTTGGTTCCTCATAGAGTTATTCACTTCAATTTGGTTGATTCTAGTTTTTAGCGAATTATTTTCTTCGATTTGTTTTTGAAGCTCCTTTTCCATATCACACATTTTTCTTTTTAAGGAGCTGTTTTCTTCATTGTAATGTTTTTCTAATTTTGCAATTTTGATTTTAAAAGAATTATTCATTTTATCTTCTATCTTTCTAATTTGGTTTTCAAAGTTCTTTTTGAGTTCATCTAAGAATGCTTTCTGTGCTTGAGACCAGTTCCCTGCTGAGGCTTCAGCTGTGGGTGTGGAGTCAACACTGTCTCCCTCTGAATTTGGTTCCTCCCATTCACAATAGTAGGACTCCAGAGTCTTTGTCTTTGAAGTCTGCTTTTTATCCATTTTGAGGCAGGGCCCAAGACTTTACTGTTTAAAGTTTTGCTTTGGGAAAATAATTACTATGTTTTCAGGGTCAGAGGGGGGTATTGGAGCAGCCGGGGTTCACTCTGACATCCTGGTCCCTGGAAGTCCAAATAGTGGCTTTTTAAATTTCTAGGACTAGGCTTCTAGTCCCAGAAGTAGCTGCTGTCACTGCCAGGGGCCCTGCATTTGACTCTTACCCAGATCCATCTAGTCCCAGCCCTGCAGTGATAGGCCTGGCAATGGCCCTGGCAACTGGTGGATCAACTTGCTGCCATGTTCATCAGGCCTCATCAAGACCTCTGTGCCGGCCCCCATCATCTCTTTTTGATTGTCTTTGAGGCATTCTGAATTAAGTGACTTTGCCCAGAGTCACACAACTAGGAAGTGTCTGAGGTCACATTTGAACTTAAGTCCTCCTGACTCCAAGGTTGGTGCTCTATCCACTATGCTACCTAGCTGCCCCCAAAGATTCTTTTTAAATGTCTATAACAGTTACTTTTAAAATCACAGAAACCTGAGAACTGAGCTCAAGTGTTTAAAAATAAAAAACCTACAATTTAGAACACACTGTTACTGCCTATTTTACTTGTGTTATTTTAATCCAAAAAGATGTGCTAAAACTTCTAACTTTTCCCCAATCATTTCACATTTGTAAATGAACTTACAACATTACACAAGCCTATTCCCAAAATAATATAAAAATCTGTCTGGTACAAAATGTAAGTTTGCCTTATAAATAAATTGTGAGGATTTGACAATTCTTTGAAGATTCACAATGCTTGGTATTTTTTTTTCCATTTTATTATCGTTGCTTTTTTTTGTATATTTATTTGTAACATGGCCAATATGGAAATGAGTTTTGCATGTCTTCACATGCATAGGTGACATCTTATTGCTTGCATTCTCAATGGGTAAGAGGGAGAGAATTTGGAACTCCAAATTTTAAAAAATGAATGCTAAACAATTTTAATGCAATTTGGAAATATTTAATGAAATCCCTAAAAATATAATTTTTAAAAAGATTCACAATGGGCAAATGACATTTGACTAACTCTCAGAAAACTAAAAAGGATGAATAAACATACTAACTGCTCAGACTTGACCAACTTAATTAATCTGAGTGCAAATATTATGTTATTTGCTCAAACTAATAGGAAATTCTCTGAAACTAATGGCATCCTCTTGGCAAAACTGACTTGTTTTAACATACTGGGGGCATTCAAAAGCAGAATGTTAAAGGAACTCTTACCTGTTGATGCATTCCTTCAATATAATACGTAGCTGTAAGCACAGCAAGCAGTAGTAAAAAAGACACCACAATGCTTCGACGATGCCACAATCTTAAAAATAAATAAATGATAATCAGAGTTTCTTGTAGTCTCAATGTCAGGACTCCTATCACTGTCAAAATAAATCCTTGTTGAAATTGTTGGGATGGCCAGCATAGAGGGTTCAATTAGAGAAAACTACTTAAACAAAATGAGGGCTTCTCCTTCAATCCATAAATATTCTGCCTTGTGTAGCATCATAACAATTCGGCTTTCTTGCTTTGAACCACTTGAAGCCTTTCTTTCCTTATATAATGCCCCATTTTACATCAGTCTAAACTTCCATGTTGAGAAAGCAGGTCAGGGCCTGATAAGCTGTTTAAAAATTCAACTTGCTCTTTGTGACTTTTGGAGCCACAAGATTTACAAACATTATGCTTAAAGGCAGAAAAATTTTTTATTGTATATAAGGTTCACATATTTTGAACCTTGTTCCATTAAAGAATAAGGAAAACTTTAACTTAGTAGCTTTCAAAGCCACACTAAATAGGAAGCTGACTTCTATTAAAGCAAGGGTTCTTTATCTCTTTTGTGTTCCTTCGGCTTCTGGAGAAGCCTATGGATCCCTATGTTTTAAAAAAACATTACATAAAATATAACACCCCAAAGAATACTAATTATATTGAAATACAGTTGTCAATTTAAAAAAAAAAAAAGAGCAAGTTCATAGACCCCCCAACTTAAGAGCCCCTGTCATTGAGAGCCTCTTTGTAAAAAGGGCATGTTCAAGAAAATCTAAAACATTTTAAGTGTTTTCTAATTAACCAGACAGGACTTGTAGTATAAGGTGATAGATTAAGAGCCATAAAAACTAAATTGGTAGAAATATTTGCAACGTTTAGCCTGGCTCTGTTGTTTCTAAAGTCTCTGCAGAGAAAAGAGAAAAATTTGTTTCCACAATGTTTTTCCAAATTCAAGCAATTATTATGAGTAAAAAAATATAGAGAAAATCATAGCTCAGGATTTCAAAAATAATTTAAAATAGTTTATATTAAAGGTAAAGAAAAACTTTACTTTACGGTCCATTCCTTCAAGTTTATTAGGATTTCCAGAAAAAAATACTGCAAGGTAATGAATGGCTGCCTCCACAAGACAATATTCTGCCTTTCTTCCCGATCCCGTCTCTTCTTTTCATTCAGTGAAGAGGGGTCTGAAAGAAAAAGAAAATAAAAGGAAAATGGAAAATTCTGCTTTCATCTCATGTATGCCAAAAAATTATGCAATTAGCCCCTTAACTTCTTAAGACTGTTACTTTGAACTTTAACCCTGCATTAATAAACAATAAAATTATATCTTAGATATGGTTTGCTTATTAAATATGTTTTACCACATGACAGCTCTGTCCTTCTTTAGAGAAGATAAGCCTTGGGCCACAATTCTAACTAACTTGGAAGTGATAAACTGTAGGTAGATCTAAAACATGTTTAGAAAGTTACAGATGTTTTATTCCCTAGACTTCATACTTACAAGCAGATGATCTTCCCTACTTCTTCACAGGAAAGAACAATGAAATCTTGTGATTCCCTCAGCTTCTAAAATGAAACTTTGTCATCATTAACTACTTTTGCTTTCCTCTTTCCTGTCATAGAAGAGGAATCCTTACTTTTAAAAAAAAGCTATATTGCCTTTATTGCATTCTCTCCCAAAAGACCTAAGATTTCAAGTCCCAGATTCAATCTCTTCTTTTTCATACAATTTCCCCTTTACACTGGCTTCCTTCCCATTTCCTACAAGTAGGTTTAGGTTTTTCCAATCCTACAAAATCTTTCCCTTTGCACCTTTTACTCCAACCAGCTACGATCCACCATTTATTTCTTCCTCTTACCTGGGAAAAAAGTGTTTATATCCAATGTTGCTAATACCCCACTACCCACTCTTCTCAACTCCTTATAATCAATAAGAAAAAAAAAAATCCATTGCTGCAGGAGACTTATTAAAATATTTATCATGCCACAAGATCACCAACTGTAATAATCTTATCAGGAAAAGGTATTTCATCTTCCTGTAAGGCTACCATTATTGTCAAAATTTAACAATGAATCACAGGAGTAGTATTTCCTTTATGCTGAATTTGTTTTCTTATAAGTATCAAGCTTGAATCAGCATACAATACTTTTCTTATGCTCTCTTTAAACCATAAAATTTCAATTCTAAGCTTATCACAATTTACCTGTGAAGTTTCCATTGTGCTGTTCCTTGTTCATCCCTGTAAGTCTTTGTTCACAATTTTTTCCATTCTCTGCCATTTCATAGATCAGTCACTCTCTGAGGATCTGCAAAGAAAAAAAATCCAATTGTAATAACCCATTCCTGCTTTGTGCACATTAATGAATATTTTATCTAAATTTTAAGAAAAAATGTTTATAGTTCAAATCATGACATTTAGAATGTACTTGGCATAACAACCCATTAAATACCTGTGATCATATACTCTAAAGCAGATATCTCTACTCATTCAGCAACTTGTCTGAATAAGGATTACAACATAAATATATTCAAATTAAATTTTTCCCTCTGCTCACCAACATGTACCAAAGAGAAGTAAGGAAGTTCTGCCTATCCAGACACTTCTTTTACACACCTCTTCACTGCTCACTTTCCTTATCCCCTTTCCCATTAGTGCCTTTAGACTAAAGATCCTCATGATATTAATTTTCCCAACCAGCCTACATGACATAGCACATTCAGTAAGTTTAATCAAGACCATACACTATTCATCATAATTATGTGAATTTTTCATTTTTTGCTTTTTAGAGGGGGGAAGGTAGGGGAATTGGGGTTAAGTGACTTGCCCAAGGTCACATGGCTAGTTTTTGTGTTAAGTGTCTGAGGCTGGATTTGAACTCAGATCCTCCTGACTCCAGAGCTGGTGCTCTATTCACTGTGCCACCTAGCCACTCCTATTAAGTGAAAATTTTAACCAAAAACAAAACAAAAAGGGAAGGAAGGAAACACTCATCTATCAAGCACCTACTACTACATGCCATGCACTTTGCTAAGTGATTTTATTACAAATATTATCTTATGTGAGCTACACATAAGGTTTAGATGCTTGCAAGCTAAATGTTATTTTCATTTTATAGTTGAGAAAGTGGAGGCAAAGGTTAAGTGACTTGCCCAAGGCCACACAGCTAATAGGTATCTGAGGCTGGATTTTAACTTCAGTCTTCCTGACTCTAAGGTCTAACATTCTATCTACTATGTCACCTGGTTGCTTTTACAAAATAAATTATTTAGAATACAACACTTTATTAGAAACCTTTTTTGTGTCATGGACAGCCTCTGGAGTCTAGTGAAGTAATATTCCAAAGGAGTCTCTTCTTAGAATAATGTTTTGTTGTATATATTTGTAATTGAAGGAAATGCTTAATTTTAGTTAAAGGCTACTGAAAATAAAGACAGATTTTTTTCCCCATGCAAGTTCATAAGCCGCCCCCCCACCCCCTTAAAATCAATGACTGTAAAATGTGAAGGTTGAACTCAGTGGCCTTCAAGGTCTACTCTACATACAGATTTAGAGATCCATGATCTCACTTTCATCTTCAACCTCTCCCTCTTTCCTGGTTCTTTCCATCTACCTTTAAATATGTCCATGTTTCCTTTATTTTTAAAAAACTGTCAACAGACCCTACTATCTTCTCAAACTATCGTCTTATATTTCACAGCAAATTATAAAAAATAATATACACTCACTGCTTTCACTTTTCACTCACTCCTGAAGTCTTTGCAATATGATTTCCAACTTTAAACACTATCTATACATCATATATATCTATATATATCTTGTTTGTTTATTCTTAATTTCTTTGATCTACTCATTTAAATTTTCTTATTTTATTTTCATAAAGATTTGTTCCTCCCTCCTCCCCCATTAGAAAAGAAAAACAAAACCCCTCTTACAAATATGTACAGGTAAGCAAAACTGATTCCTGCATTAGCCATGTCTTTCTCAATCTATGGTCTGACTCCATTACCTCTCTATCTGGAGAGATGTAGCAAGTTTTATCATTAATACCCTTTGCACTGATCCATAGTTTCTAAGTCTGTCAAAGTTGCCTTCATTAAGATTAATGTTGTTATATAAACTGTTCTCCTGGTTCTGCTCACTTCATCCTGCATTAGTTTATACAAGTCACCCCAGATTTCTCTGAAATCATGCTTTTCATCATTTTTGACAAAACAATAATATATCATCACATTTATATATATTATAACTTGTTTAGCCATCACACAACTGATGGGCATCCCTTAGGTTTACTATTCTTTGCCACCACAAAAATAATTATAAATATTTTTGTACACATAGGTGCTATTCCTCTTTCTTTGACCTCTTTGGGCATACAAAACTAGCAGTAGTATTGTATAGGGTATACACGGTTTAATAGCTTCTTTGGACATAGTTCCAAATTTCCTTCCAAAATGGCTGTACCAGTTCAAAGATCTACTAACAAGGTATTAGTTTACCTGTTTTTCCACAGCCCCTCAAACAGTCATTTTCCCTTTTTTGGGTAAATTTTGCCAATCTGATGAACATGAAGAAGGAATTGACAGTTAGCAAATGAACATTCATTTGCATTTCTCTAATATTAGTGATTTATAGAATTTTTCATATAGCTATTGATAGCTTAGATTTCTTCCTCTGAAAGTTATCTATTCATATCCATTGACCATTTATTAAACAAGGAATTAGTTCTTATTCTCAGAAATTCTTTAATCAGTCAAAAAACCTTTATTAAGCACCAACTACATGCCCTGCACTGTGGTAAGAGCAGGGGACACAAAAAGAAACAAAAGACAGTCCCTCTGCCCTTCAGGTACTCACAATCTAATAGGGGAGGCAACAAGCAAATGAATACATAGAAACAGGCTACATATAGGATAAACAGGAGATAATTAAAAGAGGGAAGGCACTAGAATTAAGAGGGGTTAGGTTAGGAAAGGCTTCCTGTAAAAGACAAGATTTTAGTTGGGAATTAAAGGAAGCCAGGGAAGCAAGCAGTCAGAAATGAGGAAGGAGAGTATTCCAGGACTGGGGGACAGTGAGAGAAAATACCTGGGGCTCAGAGATGGAGTATTTTGTCAGAACAGAAAGGAAGTATTAAGGTGTCTCCTGAACTCGTTTTTTTGAGTTGCCATATATGCCAGAAACATTGGACCCAGAGTACACAGAAGGTCCTGAATGTGTCAAGTATGTGGTCCAGTCCTGTGTTGCCATAATTTGTTTGCATCCCAAGCTGGACTCCTTGGGGCCCTTGGGAATCAAAACAAGCACCAGTGAGTCTGCATCATGTGGAGAAACTGCTTGTGCAGCTGGAACCCTTGTAGATAAGCAGACCCCCTCCTATCTTTATGGTCTAGCATTCCCAAGGGAAAAAGAATGCCACCCTTGCCATCACCTTGCTCCTCCTCTTCAGGAGGGGTTTCGTCCTTTCCCCACCTTTACTGCATCTCCTATGCCACTCCTCTTTAGGAGATGATTTCTGTTTTCTTTTCCTCCTTTTTTGTAGGTCATAAATAATGTAAAAAAATTCCAGTATGGATTAAGAAGTCTTTTCTCTGGCTTAGGATTCTACACGAATATTCATTTCTCTTTGTAATAAATCTAGTTGCAATGCAATGTCTCATGGATTTGTGATAGTTTTTGGTTAACAAAGATCAGTACCACTTTACCGAAAGAGTAAGTGTGTGTGTGTGGGGGGGGGGGGGATAAGTTCTAAGATTGGAAGGTTATGAAGGGCTTTAAATGCTAAACAGAGGATTTTGTCTTTGATCTTGGAGGCAAAAAGGAGCCGCTGGAGTTTACTGAGTAGGGGGTTAACATGATCATATTGTACTTTGGGAAAATCACTTTGGTGGCTGAATCAAGGATGGACTGGAGTAGGGAAGGACTTGAGGCAGGCTAACTCACCAACAGGTTATTAAAAGAATTTAGGTGTGAGTTCATAAGCATCTGCACTAAAGTGGTCAGAGAAGAAAAGGGAACATGTACCAGAGATATTATAAAGGGAAATCAACAGGCCTTAGCAAAAGACTGGATATTGGGGGAAGAGTATGTGACAAATAAAGGATAAGACCTAGATTCCAAGCCTGAATAAATGGAAGGATGGTGTTACCCTCTACAGTAACAGGAAAGGTAGGAGGTAGGGAAGGGAGTTCCATTTGGGACACACTGAGTTTAACAGGTCTATTATACATACATTTGAGATGTCTGAAAGGCAGATGGAGATGCTAGATTGGAGCAGAGAGATTGGGTCAGGATAGGTAGATTTGAGAATAATCAGCATAGAGATGGTAATTAAATCCACGGGAGTTGGTGAGATCACCAAGTGGAGAGAAGAGAAGAGAAAAAAAGAAGAGAGAAAAGAACAAGAGAGGAGAGGACAAAGGATGAGAATCCAGCAAAAGAGCCTGAGGAGGGGTCTAACAGTAGGAAGGCATCCAGGTGAGAGTGGTGTCCCCAAAACATGGAGGTCAGAGAGTATCGAGGAGGAGACAGTAATAAACAGTGTCTGCTGGAAGGCCCAGGAGAATGAGGATTGAGAGAAAGGCCATGGATTTGGCAACTGAGGGCCTCCTATCCCCACCCCCCACCAGTAACTAGAGGGCACAGTTTCAGTGGAATGATGAGATTAGAAATCAGAATATAAGGAGTTAAGAAGAGAAAAGAGTCACTTATTGTAAATGGCCTTTTCCAGGAGTTTAGCCACAAATAACAGAAAAAATATAGAATGATAGCACAGATAGAAGGCTTGGGCCAGGGGTAGTTTGAGTATGGGGGAGACATGGACATATTTGTAGGCAGTAGGGAAGGAGCTAGTAGACAGGGAGAGATCAATAATAACTGGCAGAGTGGAGATGACAGAAGAGGAGGAAATGGGATGATACGGGATGGTTGTACAGGTAGATGCATTTGCCTTAGTAAAGAGTAAGGCCACCTCTGGGTGACATAGGAGTTAAGAGGCAGAAATGATAGCAGAAGGCATCTAAGTGATATGAGATGAGGAAAAGAAGAGGGAGCTCATGGGAGCTTAATTTTTTTCTGTAAAATGTGAGTCAAGATTCTCATATAAGAGGGTAATAGGAGAAGCCATGAGAGGTCTGAGGAGGGATACAAAGGTTTAGAAGTACCACTATAGAGAGTGAGGTGATAATAGAGGCAAATCTGACCCAGTTACCTATATATTTTAGAAAGGAGACCTTTATCAGAGAAACTTGCTGCAAAGATCCCCCCCCCATCTGTCTGCTTCTCATTTTAGCTGCACTGGTTTTGTTCATGCAAAAACTTTTTATGTAATCAAAGCTGCTCGTTTTATTTTGTGATCCTCTCTGTGTCTTGTTTGGCAATGAACTCTTCCCCTAAACCTGACAGATAATTTCTTCCATGATCCTCAAATTTGATTATGTCACTCTATGGTCAAATCATATACCAATTTAGAGTTTATCTTGGAACGCAAAATGAAATGTTTGTCTCTACCAGGTTTTTACCATGTTGCTTTCTAGCTTTCCCAACAATTTTTGTCAAATAGTGAGTTTTTGCTACAATACTTGGGATCTCTGGGGTTACCAAACACTAGTCCACTATGCTCTTTTGCTTCTGTATAATGTATATCTAATCTGTTCTACTGATCAACGTATTTCTTAACCAGTTATAACTTTTTTTTTTACAATTACTGTCTTGTAGTATAGTTTGAGATCAAAGTATTATTAGGCCTCCTTCCTTCTAATATTTTTCATTCACTTCCTTGAAAAAGTATCCTTTAGTAGTTTGACTGGCATGACACTGAATAAATAAATTCATTTAGGTAGTACTGTCATTTCTATTATACTGGCTAGGCCAGTATAATATTACATAGGCCTACCTATGAATAACTAGTATTTCTCCAATTATTTAGAACTATATTTGTATAAAGAGAGGCTTTTAATTATGTTCATATAGTTCCTTTGTGTGTCTCAGCAGTTAGACTACTATTTTATAATTTCTAAAGTTACTCAAATGGAATTTCTTTCTATCTCTTCATGCTGGATTATGTTGATAATATACAGAAATATAGATTTGTGTCGATTTTATATCCTGCAACACTGCTGAAGTTGCTAATTGTTTCAATTGGTTTTTTAGTTGATTTTCTAGGATTCTTTAAGTAAACTATATTATGCTTCTGTAATAGTAATGGAATTTAAAGATCCCCTGTATTGTCTTGGTTGAGTGTTAAAACCCAGAGCTTGTGAACCCCACTTGTGGGATGGACTTGTTGAAAAGTGAAAAGAGAGGGCTGAACTGGGAGGAGCTGGTGATGTGGATTTAGAGAGGCACTAGGTGGGGGTGGGAGTGGGAGAGGGAGAAGGAGAGGGAAAGGAAAAGGGAGAGGGAGAGGCAGAAGAATTTTTTTTGGAAGCAGAATCATGGCAGCAGAGAGACAGAGAAGGCTGCTGAGGGCCAGTTTTAGCTGCCCAGGACTTTTGAGAGTTGCCAGCCAGAGCTGCCAAGGACTGAGGAGACATGACTGTGATGCTGGTACTTTGTCTGTCTGTTTTGATGTTGTTTTGCCAGATTCATCCGTTGGTGAAGGACAGTGCTGTTGTTGCAGAGGTCCTAGAACCCTGCTGTTGGTTCAGAGCTCCTGAGACTGTTCTGCAGACAGAGAGTGAATTGTGTCCACTGGTGAAGGACACTGCTGTTGTTGCAGAGGTCCTGGAACCTTGCTGTTGGTTCAGAAGCCCTAAAGAAGGATTTTCTTGTATGTTTACAGAAATCGTGGAAGAGGGACTTCCTAATGTTTTCAGGGGTCCTAGGACTGTTCTGCAGACAGAGAAAGAATTAATGAGGACACTGGCAATGTATCTTGTGGCCTTGTTAAGCTTTGTCTCCCCAGGAACAGAGATTACTGAGAACTTGCCTCACATCAAGATGAAGAAAAGACCTCTCTTTGGGTATTAAATGCTGTGACAATATCTTAAGCTTGTAACTCTGGGGTAGATGGCCTATTCAGTTGTGATCCAGGGGTGAGGAAATTCAGACCTCTTTTTTTTGGGGGGGGGGTGCTCTGAGACTGACCAAATGAATGTACTTTATGATTGGAAACTAATCTCCATTTGAGAAGATGGCCTTTGTGATTGACTAAAAGAATGTACTATGGGGGGGGGGGGGAGTAGTACTTGGAAGAGGGACTTTGTGATTGACTAAATAAATGTATTGCCCAGGGGTGGAGTAGTACTTGGTTGAATTATACTTGGTGAATGCTGCATTTTGATTTTTTTCTGTTCTTAATTTATCACTGAGTAAAATGGAGAGCAGCTATGCTGTTATTTTGAACCTTGGGAAGTTGCCTTTGCTTGGCATTACAGTTTCTTCCCTCTCTTTTCTTTTTCTTATGTAATATTGTATAGCAGCACTTCTAGTACTATACTGAATTCTAAAGATGATAATGGACATCCTTACTTTACCCTTGAACTTACTGGAGAGGCCTCTAGTTTATCTCTATTACAGCAGTGTGGGCTTTTTTAGATAAATCTATAAGTACTAATTTAGATAAACATTATTTAGCATATTAAAAAAGAGATCCATTTATTCCTATGTTTTCTAGTGTTCTAAACAATGAGTATTTTTTTTTGGAGGGCAACTGGAGTTAGGTGACTTGCCCAAAGTCACATGGCTAGTAATTGTGTCAAGTGTCTGAGGCTGGATTTGAACTCAGGTCCTCCTGACTCCAGGGTTGGTGCTCTATTCACTGGGCCACCTAGTCGCCCCTCTAAACAATGAGTATTGTACCATGTCAAATGCTTTTTCTGCACCTACTGATATAATGATAAAAATTTTATTATTTTTGTTAATATGGCTAATTATATCTATAGTTTCCCTAATACTGAATATAAATATATAATATAAATCTAGCCTAGTCATAGCTCATACTCTTTGTTATTGGTCACTGTGGTATTTTTGCTAATTTTTTATTTTCCCCTACATCTAAACCTAGTTATCTCCTTGTTTCTACAGAGAAGGCACCAACATGCTTCAGTCTCCCAGGCTTGGAACCTGAGCACTGTGCTCAATTCCTTGCTCTCCCTCACCTTAGATGTCCTATCAGTGGCCAGATCTTGCCATTTCTATCTTTAGAGTATATCTCTAAAGTATCCTATCCCAGTTCGCACAGCTTCCACCTTAGTTCAGTCACTCATCACCTCTCTCATTATTATAATAGCCCCTAACATCTTCCTACCTCATGTCTCTCTAGTAAGTAGAAAGTAACCATTCAATCTATTTGCTGAAGTGATTTTTAAAAATTATTTTTTTAGTTTTTAGCATTCACTTTTTTTTTTTTTGCTTTTTTGGAGGGCAATTGGGGTTAAGTAACTTGCCCAAGGTCACACGGCTAGGTTTTTGTTTGTGTGTGCGTTAAGTGTCTGAGGTCGGATCCGAACTCAGGTCCTTCTGACTCCAGGGCCGACGCTCTACTCACTGCGCCACCTAGCCGCCCCTTAGCATTCACTTTTATAAGATTTTGAGTTCTAAAGTTTCTCCCCTTTCTCCCTTCCCCAAGAAAGGATGTAATCTGGCATACATATGCAATTATATCCAATAAAAAACCATGGGAAAAACAACAAAAAAAGAGCCAATCTTCTGCTTCGATCCGCATTCAGACTCCATAGTTCTTTCTCTGGACGTGGTTAGCATTTTCCATCTTTAGTCTTTTAGAATTGCCTTAAATCATGGCATTACTCAGAAGAGGAGCTATCAAAGATGGTTACTGCACAATGGTGTAGTTACAGTGTTGTTACAGTGTTCTTTCTCCTGGTTCTGCTCACTTTACTCTGCATCAATTCATGCAAGTCTTTCCAGGTTTTTCTGAAATGTATCTGCTCATCATTTCTTATGGAACAATAGTATTACGTTACATTCATATACCCAACTGATGGGCATCCCCTCAATTTCCAATTCTTTGCTACCCCAAAAAGAGGTACTATAAATTTTTTTTGTACATGTGGGCCCTTTTCCCATTTTTATTATGTCTTTAGGGTACAGACCCAGAAGCAGCATTGTTGGGTCAAAAGAAATGCAGTTTTATAGCCCTTTGGACATAGTTCCAAATTGCCCTCCGGAATGGTCGGATCAGTTCACAACTCCATCAACAATGCATTAGTGTTACACTTTCCCCACAACTTCTCCAACATTTATCCTTTTCCTGTTTTGTCATGTTAGCCAATCATCAGGTGTGATGTGGTACCTCAGAGCTGTTTTAATTTGCATTTCTCTAATCAATAGTTAGAGCATTTTTTCATATGACTATAGAAAGTTTTAATTTCTTCATCTGAAAACTGTCTGTTCATATCCTCTGACCTTTTATCAATTGCAGAATGACTGGAGTGATTTCTTAAAACATGTCATTCACTCAATAAACTCCACAGGCTCCCAGGTGCCTTTTTGAGCAAATACATTTTTTTACAAATACAATCTATTTACATTTTAAAGCCCTTCACAACCTGGTCATAACCTATCTTTCAAGCTTCAGAGGACATTACTCTTCTCCCTACACATGGCGATCTGGTCAAACCCGCCTTCTCGGTGTTCCCCACACACAACACTTCACCTCCAGTGTCTGCACTGGCTATCCTTCATGTGTGAAATGCACTTTGTCCTCATCTCTGAATCATCAAATTCAAAAGGCACCAAAAGCACAACCTTGTTTGCCTCAGTTTCTTCATCTGTATAATAAGCCAGAGAAGGAAATGGCAAACCATTCCAGCAATTGCCCCTAAATTCCCCCCAAAACAAAAGGGGTCATGAAGAGACACAACTGAAAAATTACAACAACAAAAAAAGGGACAAAATATGTTCAAATACTCTTAAGATAAACCATTGTACCAAATTCACATAATATAAATTAACACAAATCAGTGTTTTGGGTATTTTATTAAGTTAAATCAATGAAAGTCATGAGATGTAAACAAGTACAGAGAGCTACACTACAATTTAATTTAACTATTCTTATTTAGGTATCTACTACATACAAAGCATTGTGCTACAGAAAAATAACACAGTTTCTTACAAATAGGAGATATTTAAGGAAAAAAAGGGGAAAAATTTTATTGTTCCTGAAGAGCTTATGTTATATTGGGAAGACATATCAAGTAAAAAAGATAAGTATATAGCAAGTAATGTGGAAGAGGACACATACTAACAGCTGGGGGAGGGGGGGTGAGAAATAAAGTTTGGAATAGGAAGGGCACCTGCAGTAAAAATTAAAAGGGCTTGTTAATTCATTCCATTATAATGGCTAGTTTCAGTTGTAGGGCTCAGAAAGCCTAAAGAATGTTCCTTGAATATAGTCTATGTTTCCTAAAGACTAAGGGTAGCTAAGGGAAGCATAGATGGAAACGAG